>VZTD01001481.1:0-20367 GCA_013397725.1 Rhagologus leucostigma | reverse complement strand
TCAGAAAATCTTTTTCTTACCCCCCCCCCCCGCCCCCCTGTATATTTAGAGAAAGGGAAAGAGAGAGGTTACTGACAATTGCTTAAAAAGCCAAAGCTTTAGGAAGTTTGAGGAAGTTAATCACAGGGAACGGTGCTTTACAGTACAAACTAGTTTAGGGCTTTTTTTTTTTTTTTTTGTAGCTACACAGAGTGGCAAAATCAAACCATGGATGATTTGGCAGTCGCTTTCCACTTCTAATTCTAGCCAGTCTGTGATTCAGTGACCACCAACAAGGAGGATTTAATTTCTCATAGCAGGTATATGGGGTTATAAAATATTAAAAATTGAGAGAAATACTTCTTGTCCCATTCTGGCCAAATGAAAGATGACTATCATATCAGTCAGTACATTTATACAAGTTAGAAGACATTTTTTAGCCCTGTATAAAGGCCAAGTGACTTAGTATTGTGAGTGAGAAGGCGTGAGGAAGCATTTGAATTCAATATCATGATTATAAAGGTGTTCAGCCTATAACGTATATAAATTATATACTTGATGTACAAGAACTTTTAAGCAATAATATATGTTTGGCAGTCAATACGTACACTTCTGAGGTAGTACAGGTTGATGATGTATCAAGTTATTGCTTTAACTTTGGTTTAAATCATTAAAGACAATTAGGTATGAAAGAATGAAATATTAATGAAAAAGACCTTATTACAGTATCAAATAGAGGCAAGGTATAATACCAGCTATTCTAGGAAAACTATAAAACTTGAGGATTAGGAAAACACACTTCAAACTTAGTTTGCTGAATTCACTTCTTTTTAAAAAATTATAACATGCACTTCATATGCGCTTCATAGCTTAAATTCATTGATCTGAAGTCACATTTACAGAAGCTATCTGAGAATTACAAGGACTGTGTTATGTGGTTTTGTATTCTGCAACTTCTTTAGTTTTTGGAATTCTACACAGATTTCATAACTTGTGCAAAAGGCTTACAAGTATGTCTGGCAAAACGTGTGCATATGAACTGAAATTACTTGTGTAATTTTGTCCTGAAAATTCAGTTAATTTTTTCTTCTTCATAACTAATCAGGTGAATTTCCAAACCAAAAGATCCGATGACACTTTGATTCGGCACCTGAAGCTATGGATAGGTAAATAAACCAAATCATGTGTCTTGCATAGTTTTTCCACCCCAGCAGTAACTAAAACCAATGCACGTTAGAGATCTGAGAAGAACTCTGACAGCCTTTTCCCGAGATTTGGATTTTAGTTATTTTCCTTTAAAATGTCCTCTCCCTGTCGCAGCCTAGCAGACAGTTGCTCTTCACCATATCCCTGAACAACATTAATATTCTTTTCAAATAATGTCCATGGAACTTGCTTTACAATTTAATCAATCAACACATCCCAGTTTTGGCAGCTAAATAAATTATCTCAACCAGAATATCTTAATTCATTTCCAGTATCACCTGTAGGAACAATTGTGCCTAAGAGGGAGAATTACAATATGACATTAATCACAGAAAGAGGACTGGATTTAGCTTTAACTCAAGCTTTGCCAAAGTTCTGCGTATTACTCAAGGAACGAATTTTTTTGGTGTCTTGAAAATTGTCAGGTCACCTCCTTTATCTTAATGCAAGGGTGTTCCTTATTTGGAAATATTCTAGCACTTTGTTCAGGAGGAGTATAAAGTCCTACTAACAACTTCCACACCTTTGCTTGGAAGCATTATGCTCAACAATATATTCTGTATGAAAACTAAACTGGGATTTTTTTCATGTGATGCTGTATATGCCTTTCTTTGCTAAAAATTCATGGAAGATTTATGCTTATAGCAGTGTCTCATCCCATACTTGAAAAGATTTTGAGTCAGGATATTGGAAGCAGCGCGTTCCTCATTAGTTCAGGGCCAAATGCTCAAACCTCCCCGGTATACAGACAAACCTGGTTAAAGGGTGTGAAACCTCAAGGGGAAGGACACATAAGATGTTCAGTTTTCTTTTAATTATATTCCATGTATCAAAGTGAATTGTGGAACTAATGAAGCCTGGTTTCCTATGAATGTGTATCTTGTGGTTGGATTCTCTAGTGCCTAGGAAGATGTGAGTGCTGATTGAAGTTTTTCCCACGGTTGGGGCATTCATAATATCTCATTGTCTCAAAGCAGTGAGCTCAAGCGTCACTCTTTCTTTCAGATTGAGTATTAATGGATTTTCCTTCTGTACTTGGCAGCCAGTTTTCATTAATCCTGTAAAAACTTCATATCTCTGGGACTTCTACCCCCATATCAAATTTAATTAAAACTGGCAATGAAACTCAAAGATTGTTACAGGCCAAATGTTACAGGCCAAAAGACAGAATAACCACGGAAACCTCATTTCCTCTGGAAACTGTGTTAAAAAGGGATTCTAGCTGAGCTGAGATTTTGGCAAATAATATAAAAAATCTTAAGATCTGTCCCTCTACTATGACATGGTACATTATAAATGAAATCATATATGAAATAGCATATGAGTATATAATCACATGTATTTTTATACACATACACACACATGTCTATGTCTGTGCATGGCAGGTGTCTGTACACACATTCCCATTCTGTTCCCCTGAAAAGGTGCCGACTCTGGAGTCATAACACAATGCAAATAACACTTTACTCAACCAGCACAGTTAAATATAGCTGTGCAATGGTGTTCAGCAAAATTCTTTCTGGAAAGAGAGTCCTATTAGAAGGGATTAATGCATTTAAAAAAAAAATTCTTTCACCTACATTCATTTTATCAGGTGGTATTCTAAGACCAAACCCTAAAGGCCTCTCTTAGTGAAAGCTCTCACTGGAGTCCGAAGGAGCTTTGGCTGAGCCACAACCCAGCAACTCGGCAGTAGCAGGAGGTCATTTGCTCTGCTCTTCTTCTCTTCCATGACCACCTGACCACTCTGAGTAAACAGCGGTAATGGAAAGAGCAAGGAGCCATGGCCTGCCTGTGGAGCAAATCCAGCACTGCAGAAAAACATATTTACAAATCCTTGAACCTTGAACACTGTATAGTGCACTCTATGCGAATTATTTTATTGCACTACAGGTGTGCTCTGAAAATAAATTACTCTGATCCCCATTTCCACATTCAACCCAATGAATCTTAACATGCATATAAAGAGTTTCTCCTTTCTTTGAACCAGAATCTTTCAAGAACAGCTTATATTAAATGACACGTATATTTCGAACACAGGAAAGGCAAATAAGTGGTACAGAGAAAGTGATTGAACCCTAAAGTAGTACAACCAGAGTGATTGTTCTGATATCAATTCGTATAGTTGCTCATGCACACAACTCTGATGTGAACTAAGAGGGCGGGGAAGGGGACCATAGGGAAGCGGGCCCCCAGCCGTCCCTCTGGTAAAGCCATGCACTCTGCGCAAAACACAACAACGACGTCTAGGGCAAAACAGACTGAAACTACTAAGCCATGACTCCACCTGTAAGCTATGCAAAGTCTAAGAGTGACTTCTAGCTGAGACAAGCTCAGTGCAGCTCCTCCTGGCGTGTCCAAAAGGGTGGATCTCTTTTGGCATATTTACCTACGGGATTCTTCCCCATTTTTCCCCTTTTACCATCATGGCTGAACTTCAAATGTAGATTTCACCTGGGCCTATTTTCTTTGAAGTGTGTTATGTACACAGTGAAGACACAATCCCTGCTTTTCAGGGCTTGGAGTTTATGGAACAAGTATCTACAGAGTATGTTAAATATTTTAGATCATTACTGCATCTTGGATTACAGTCAAAGACTTACACAGTAATCTAAAATAAATAATACCAAGTGATAATTGCAACTGAAGAGTGACAAAATCTGGATTTTTAATCCTTTTCTTGAAAAATCAAAAGACTACTAAGTGGGCAGAGTTTTCAAGACATCACAAAGGACATGTACGACACAGCACGTGGACTTGTTTTACACACACGGCTACTTCGGAAACAAATGCCTTGTACTTGTAATGTATATGATCAATTAGCTGCTTTGCATTCCAACCAGCTATTTTACATCTCCAGTGGTGGTAAGGGCAGGCACAAACTGAATATATGAATGTTGAAAGCCTGTTTGCATGTTACAGTGAGCTTTGGGTCATCAGTTATGGGGTTTTTTATTCCCTTTCATTTAATTTGCATTACTACCAGGGCTCCAGGGTCCCAGTCTGAGCCAGTGTGTCTATACGTACAGTTATGGCTGACCCAAAGATTGCCCTATGATCTTTATCTGTCTAATTTGCAAAGGTCTCAGGTTCATCCTTGGTGTCTGTGCCAGACTCCCAGATAAGACAGCATGCTTGCCATGGCTCACTTTCAGATGTGACCTTTTCTGCAGTGTGTTAGCATCTCTTCTGGCCATGTAGATCCACTTATAGCTATCACACACTTCCTTGTTTCCATACCTATAGTGCCTATAGAGCAAAGAGAAGCCTCAAGAGAAACAATCATCTGCAGGCTGATTACTCGCAGGCATCTGCTTCACAACTCAAAGCTCAACTTTGGACCACTTTGCTATGGCCTGCAGGGTACCATTGAGGTGACAATCTATGCAGCGTGACCTGTTTGATGATAACCTCAAGACTCACCACTAAGAGAACTGAAAAACTCTTAGAAAATTTTGAAGAAAGTTCATATGAAGAAACACTCTGAACACACTCAATATTTGTTGCAAAACATACCGAGCATTTGATGCATTTCATTTTTAGTCCATCTCATGTGCCTTTGGGCCATAGTAACAAAATCTGTTTACTGAATCACATTATGACTATGAAGTTCAAGGAATCATTTTTATAAGAAAATTTTCTAAATAATCTTCAAAATTCGTAGTATTCACGATTCTGGTTTGGGTCTTTGGGGCTAATCTTTTTCCTACTACACCTCTCTGAAGTGCACGTTTCTATGCTTACGTATTTTTGGAGTATACAGCTGTGGTTCATATGCATAAACCCACCTTTGCATGTGCAAAAGTAGTGAGCCCTTGGTGAGCTTTCAGAGACCTCATTGAGACCTTGATCATTTACTGTTGTGGGCTTTTGGAAAGGAAGACTTTGGTTTATTCTTTTGTTTTCTTTGAACCTTGTATATTAAATGTATACATGAAGGTAAACTGAAAGACCAGAAAAAGGAAGATGAATAGAAAAGGAGTGTTTAACATATACCTACATGACAGATAGGATCATGATAAACAAAATCAAATAAAGCTTGATTGGAATATTTTATTACTAAAGATCTTATTTTCATGATGCACTACAAGGCAACTTTTGTAAGAGATATGTGGTGGTTGTTTTAACATGTTCATATGGATGCTTCAAAATCTTGCATATATATTTTAACTAAAGAGAACCTTGGGTAGAAAAGTTAGGATCTAGATCTGTATCTGAGCTATCCCTCTGCTCCAGGGTTTGGGTTTGGTTCTTATCTCTCTTTTAACGATGTAATTTAAAGACAAAACCATAGTTCAGTTTCCTTTTTGAGAGAGAACAAAGTTCACTTTATGAATGCAAGAAAAAAAAATTACTTGATGATATGCAAAGTTTCATAGGTTGTTTTTCTCTGACCCCTTTTTTTCCCAATAATCTTCATATGAACTGGCTTCAATTTTCAAGGTACTCATTAGTAAAATGAAAATAAAAGGAAGAATTTTAAAAGAGGAGGGGTTTTGTTTGTTTGTTTTTCTAAATCAGAAGCAAACAGAAGGCAGATTGTGAACAGAGAGTCCTTGAGGCATAGATGTGTCTGACAGTGTTAACTACCACATTTGTACTTCTGCAAATTTTACCTGTTGTCATGTTACTTTAGCAGAGGAAACAGTGAAATGGAACCTGCCACTTAACAAGGATCTGGTGTTTCAGATCCATACTTTCCTGTCACATCACAGGCTAGATGTGCATCTTCTTGCCATGCCACTAGTTTTTGAATATGAAAAAAATAATATCATCATTTATTTTACTGTCAAAAAACTCTTCCTCCTTTTTGCAGAAGTTCTGTGCACAGATCTATGTAATATTAGTGCAATTGCTATCACAGAGCTGAGACAAAAGTGATTCAAGAAAAAAATTTATTTCTTGTGATAGATGTTTGGATTATATTTGCAGTAATGTGTTCTTAGAATGTTTGGAACAAGTAGACAGATTCACTAACACTTACCAAAAATAAGTGGGTTATTTTCTTCTTCAATTTTCAGAGTTGGCTTTGACTGGTATATAGCAATGCTTTTGTTACTCTCTGCACCATCTCAGCAAGTTCATGATAATTTGGGTCAACCATTTTTTCCTGAATATTTAGAAGTCATTTGCCATAGATTCATCAGGCTAGCCTCAGGGATACAGAGTCTTGGAAACACAATAATGGGAAAAACTGCCTTTGCTCTTTATTCTTCTTTCAGCACTTAATACCACACCTCATGGAACAACTCCATACCTCCTTTCATGTCCTTCCTATCTTTCTGGTACATCCTTCCTCTAACCAGGAGCCAGCTCATCTCCCTAATCTCCTTTTACTAAACACCTTTCTTTTGCTTACAATACACTAAATATACAAATGGCCAAAAAGCACTCTAGATGGCCCTGTAACTTGACAAGCCACACGTCTATAATTACGCGTGAACCTCATCAGCTAACAAAATATTACCATCATGTTCTAACACCTTCTCCTTTTCCCTTGGCTCTGGTTCCCCAACCACTTCCCTCTACCTTCCACGACAGCTTCTCTTTGCATTGCTTTAAAGACTAACAGCATATTGAGGGAACTGTTTTCCATACTGCTAATATGGCCTGTGTGACTTCAGTTGTTACTGAATAATGACCATAATAACAGTAATAATTGTGTTTGTATTCATGTTTGGCTCTCATTAGATGCTGACTCGTTGCTGACATAACAGCCACTGAGATATATACTGCAGCAGCAGCCAGTATTTCATGTGGAAGTTTACTTTAACCACTATCACCACCAGCACTTCTCTTTTGTTATGGGACTAGTCTGGTTTTCAACAGTAACAACCACTAATTTGCCTACTTTCAAAAAAAAAAAAAAAGCAATTGTGTTTTTTCTCCTTCCTTTTTGTAAACTCTGTTTCATATATTTTTTTTTACTAAAGGGCATCTTGCCTGGAAACGGCAAGGTTCCTCTTTAGGGCTGGTTTCTGAGTGAGAACCAAACAGAATAAGGAACTCGGGATGGAGACCCAAAACAGCAAAGTGTCTTGGGGAATGTGCAAATTTTCCCTTTAGACTACTACTTCTTACATTAACTGATTCATTCAATCAACAAACTGATTGTGCTTCTTCATTAAATACATGAGGGTCGCAGCACAAATTAACTAGGACAGAGAAGCTGGAAATTAGGCAAAGCATTTTATGCTAAACTATGCAGCTTTCTGGGCATCCAGCCTAGAAGTATTTATACCATGTTACAACCCACTGCCTGACTAATCACAATATGATCACACTTTTTTGCAGATGGGATAGGAAAAGCATATTTCAGAGAGGAGATGTAGCAGAGGCAATGCAGGATAGAGAGGGTTTATTTGGCTATTAACTCCTCTACTCCACATTCCCTAGTACCAAGCTGGGACTTGCTGATCCCATCTATGGGATAGCTTCATCCAAGATGCCTGCTTGGTCTGCATTCTTCCCCAGACTACCGAGTATCCCAAGGTGAGCCTTTGTTTGCAAAGGAAGTTTGTCTCCAGGTGGGTGGCTATCACTGAAACAGCCCAGTGGAGCTCACTGACCCTGTTTCAGAAAGCTGCTGTCAGATCATTACTTTGACTACCACTCAGTCTTTCACGTTTGTGTGGTTTAGTAAACATTTACTTGGAGCCCAGCTGTATCCACGCGGTTTCCTCATATTGTATTTGTTGTGAAAAGAGTAAGAGATTGCAAGACCACTTCCCTGGCATCCCACTCCAGTGGCTGCACAAGAGCTGTCTGCTTTTACTGCTGGGTGTGGCAGCAGGCTCATTTCCCCCCTGCTTCCAGGATTGTGAGCCTCTCAAGAACCACATGGCACTGGGACTGTACTTTACATACGTGCCACCACCTATTTAAGCTCACTGCCTTTATTAAAAGCAACCAGAAAATGGGGGAATGAGGTTTCCTTGTTCTGTAGCCACTTTCTACAGGTAAGTCAAGAAGTTGTGGGGAATGATGTCTGCCCACTTCTGTAAAAGCCAAGAACACCTTCCTTGTCTCCCTCCTGCCTGTGGTTAGAAGAGCAATGCTTTCGTGGCGTCGCTCCTTCTCACCTGGCACAGCAAGAGCTGCCCATCCTGTTTCCATTGATTTCTCCAGTGGTTGCGTTAAACAATACAATGGAGTATTTATGTGTGAGTGTTAGGAGCAGGTTATTAAGTAAAACCCACCGTAAATAGAGCCGTTAATTCAGTTGCTGGCATGGCTCTCTGTTATCTCCTCAATACCTCCCAGAGGGTATTAGTCTTACCCTTTCGTTTGAGTTGGCAGCAGAGTTATTTTTTTGCACCTGCTGCTCTACTCCGATAACAACACAGGTCAGCTTTGATTTGCTGGAATATAAACAAAAAAAGCAAAGCCAGGCATCTGCCTCGACAGCCGGGGCAGGTTTGACGGTAGAGCTTTTCCCATTGGGTTTTTGTACAAATGTGCTCTTTCAATTCTTATGTGAACTCTCTCCTGTTTCACAAATAGTCCTTTGCTACAGAATAACCTGGTGTCAGAAAAGAGCTCAATACTAATCTTTTCCATCAATGGAACCAGTCAAAGTAACCGTTCTAAAACTAAAGTCAGAAGTAGTATCATACAAAATACATAAATAAAAGCAGCTAAGACACAGTGGTTCAAAAATTACTTGGAAAAAGCAG
This sequence comes from Rhagologus leucostigma, assembly GCA_013397725.1. Classification (NCBI taxonomy): domain Eukaryota; kingdom Metazoa; phylum Chordata; class Aves; order Passeriformes; genus Rhagologus; species Rhagologus leucostigma. The sequence continues at coordinate 11,506 of VZTD01001481.1, read as the reverse complement.
CAAATTAAGTGTAAACAGTAAAGGAACTTTCTTGAGAGATAAAGAAAACGTGAAAGACTGGGAGGCTTTGCTTCCCCATATGAACCCACACACACTCCAACTCTCAATCTACTATTTCACAGGAAAAAAGAAATAATATTGAGTCCATGAGAAGTAGGTACTCAGCTGGGAACTGAACTACTTTTAAGTTCTCCTTAAGATTAAGCCTGCAGGGCTCATCTACTCTAATACCATCTATGGTGATGGAAGAACTCCTGAAACACTGACAACCACGGAGCAGAAAAGGAAGAGTCCACACACACAGCAAAGCAGTAATAGCACAAAACACAGAAATGAAGGAAGGAACCAGCATTTCATCCACATTACAAATAGGAAAACTGAGACACTGAGCTGAAATTATCCACTTAAGTGACGTAACAAGTCAATGGAGAAGTCAGTTCAACTCCTATCTTCCAGCTCAAGCTCCATTGCTATCCACTGCATCACGTCTCCAGGAAATCTTTCAACATGCAGATGAGTTAGGTTGAATGTGGTTTTTTTGAGGGCAGAGAGAAGTTATTAAACAAGAGAAAGAATTCTCAAGGAAAAAAAAGAGACCTGTTCAGACTAAAACCAAGATTCTTCTATGCATCATGGCTATTATGTGACTAGTAGAGATTTGAATGATAAGTTAGCCACACAATTAAATCTACACTTGAAGTATTAAATCAAAAAAGCTGCCCTTGACCTATGTATGATCCTGAAAATGAGCTAGAAATTTCTAAGCAGAGCTGGCTGAAATTCAAAATTTCTGTTCTGTGGAACTGTGGCTACTTCTATGGGTTTTTTCCTTCCCTTTTGTTTTTTTGTTTAGTTTGTTTGTTTGTTTGGGTTCTTTTGGTTGGTTGGTTGGTTTTTGTTTGTTTCTGTGGTTTAGGATTTTGTTGTTGTTGTTTGTTTGGAGTTTTTTTTATTTTCTTTTTTAATCACAGTGAAAGAAAGGAATTTTTAAAAGAAAGTTCCCTGGCAATAGGGAATTAACTGACATGTAAAAACCTATATTCAAGTTGTTCAAGTATCAAATGTGCAACTCTGTCTGTCATGTGGAATTGTTTGTAAAAGACAGAACTGTGAAGCACAAAACTAAGGTACACAGGCAGTAATATCACCCCAGAGCAGCTGTGCTGGGAGCAATAAACTCGCCTAATGTGGCTGTTGTGCATATGGTGACCAGGGAACCTCTGCAGAGCCCAACCATGCTCATCCTGAAATGCAGGCAGCCTCTGAACTGTCTCAAAACCAAACCAGGATGTGAAGTTTGTGATCCCGTTCCTTCTTTTTCACTGAATACCTTTATTCCTCATCTTCCTGCTTATTTTTTAACTTTCCTTTTTAAAATTTTTCTTTCCTTTTCTCCCTCTCTCTTTAATTTTTTGCCTTCTAATTAGACTGACTGACTGACCTGGACAAGTAAGTGTCCTTCAATGCATAATCCTGTAACCAGTAAAACAGACTAAAATATCATCTTCAATTATCTATCTGTGGCACAAGAATGCCAGGTCTTACAGCAACTGCAGAGTTTGTAGCTGGTATCTAGACGGGAGGCTGGAGGAGTTAGAAATCGGAAAAAAAAACTTGCTTCCTCCAGTTCTTTTTGCTCCCCTGTACTGCTGTGCATCTCAGCTGTCAGTGTAACTGGAAAAGATTTCCCCAATTAAACCAATAAAAATATTTTCAGACTATTTCAAAGAACTATTTTCCTCAAAAGTAGATTTATTACCATGGAATTATACCTATTTTAATAATGTTCTGGGAAAGGAGTATTATCACAGATCCTTATAACAGCTGCTTTCACATGCTGAGGAATTTTTTTGTCTTTTTTTTTCATCTTTGATGATTAAATCTTCATTAGATTTTTAAATATTGAAGATATGTCATAGCATAAGGAAGGCTGATGCCTTGATCTGCTGCTCATAGTCCAGGGTTTGAGGAAGCGCAGCCCTGGGCATCCCAGCTCTCAGGCCATGCAGGTGTTCCTGCAAAAAAAAACCTTCTGCAGCACAGGGCAAAACCCGCAGTCAGGGAACTGGGGTTTTTCAGCCTGGAGGAAAGGAGGCTCAGGGGAGACTTTATCACTCTCCACAACTACCTGAAAGGAGTTTGGGTGTCAGGCTCTTTTCTCAGGTGACAAGTGACAACATGAGAGAACATGGTCTCGAGTCGCACCGGGGGAGTTTTAACTGGATATTAGGAAACATTTCTTCACCAAAAAGGTTATCAAGCATTGGAACAGGCTGCCCAGGGAAGTGGCAGAGTCTCCACACCTGGAGATATTTAAAAGACACGCAGATCTGGCACTTAGGGACTTGGTTTAGTGGCAGACTCAGCAGTGCTGAGTTAATGGTTGGACTCAATGACCTTAGAGATCTTTTCTAGCCTAAATGAATCTAGGATTCCATGTACTTAGAGCAGGGTGTTTGTTGTGACTGTTGGAATCGGCAAAAGGCAGACAAAGAAATTTACGAGATTGACTCTCATCCAAAAATATTTAATGATTTAAGATTTAAAGAAGGAAGGGAAGTTTCTACCTGTTGTTACAAAATATTAGAGCTCCATCATTAAAAGTCTTAAAGAGGGTAAGGATATCTGTGAGTCACTAAGTGTAGAAAAAACTGCATCTATTTCATTTTGTACATTCCAATTTTGGTAAGTCTATAAGGATATCTTATCTAATCAGTTAATTAGATTAATTCAGTCGTCTATTAATTCAGTATTCTAAAACTTTTTCATCTTCCTCTGTCAGGGCAGGTGCCTGGGAATATTAAGAGTCTTTTATGTGAGTACTATGTTAGATCTCACTGCAAAAGAGATGAGAACAGCACCCTTGAGTGTGTCAGAATTCGACTCCCTGATAAAGCCCCTCCAATCTATGAGACAATTGCTTAACCAAGCATACTTTGAAAGTGCATCATCAAGATGCAAGCTTTTAAATTATTGTGTAATAATAATTACATGTTGCAGTAAAAATCATTAAGAAAGTTTGGAGTTAATCACTGTATCATGGACTTAGTCTGATTCCTGACCATAGCATCTTGGGCAGTTTTACAAGGGTTCTTTAACTAAATAGCAACATAAATTAGTTACCTGCTCACTGCTAAATGAAAGAAAACCTGGAACAGTTTTAAAAAACAAAACCAATTCTTCTTATGATGGCACTAGTAATTTAGGCAATAGAACATATTTTTACACATAGTTGCTTAATCCTTACAGACTTATAGGTGCTCAGGAGACTATTCTGGCTACATCTGATTGTGAGTTGAGAAAATATCTCAAATGTTTATGTCTGTATCTTTCATAATAGGCAAGAATTTTTATTCTAAATTTCTGTAGATCCTTTAAGAAAGGATTACTTTCTTTCCACCACCACAAAGCAATTCTCTTTTATTAGCCCATCTTATTGGTCTATAACCAGTGATTACCCAGCTCCACTTGGCTGTTCTGTCTACTAGTTCTCATACTCTTCCCTGTGAAGCACATTTCACAAGATCAGCAGAGGAATAGGTAATGATAACCATGTGCAATGTCAGCTTTTGGAAAGGCAGCCTTTGAGGGCTCTTCCTTAGAGGGAGACATGCAAAATGCCAAATGCCCGCCGATTGCTCCACTGGCTACATGACTCCACGTTTACTCATTCTCACCCGTCTGTAGACCAACGACCAACAAATGCCCCAAGTATTCTAGGCATTCAGTGAGGGATTTGGTGCAAACTGCATCCCCAGTAGAGTTCAAAGGAGCTCTCATATTAAGACTCCTGATGACTTCCACAAAAACCAAATCAATCCTTACTTTTTTTGTATACCAGCTGTGAGAACAAATCCTTCTTTGCTTAGCCTTTCGATCAGCAGTGTTAATCATGAGTTTCACTGTTACCAAGTTTACAATGTACCCTTTTCTTGAAAACTTACAGAAATACTTCCTTGGATCGTCAGAGACCATAATACATGTGAGCTGCAGAGTGTGCTGAGGCAGGGACAGTGAGGCAGAGACGCAGACATTTGTGGTTAGAGATCTTGAGGTGCCCTTGAACACTGGGCTGGCTGAGCAGCTGAAGCCAGAGCGCTTTGCTGAAGATGGTGTTGAACTTCAGCAATGCTCACAAGGCGCTTATTATTAGGAAGAAAATGCCATGAGTTTATGGTTGAAATTCGGTAGTAATGAAGCTGTGAGATTGGACAGAGACCTTACTTCATTGAACATCACAAACTATGCTAGCTACAAAAATAGTGTTCCTGTTCATTTCCTTGTGTACAGCAAAGCCTTCACATTTCGTTCCACCACATCCTAATATAGTGTGTCATTAGTAATGACAAATGACAACTGAGCTTGTGGCCGTTTTCTTTTTATGTGCTGCTTGTTGCAAGAATGCCTATACCTCAGCAAGAATACCTGCTTTACAACTGTAGGAAGGCTGATGAGAAAGAGCGCCCTGTAAGCCCACAGAAAATCCTATAAAGGGTGGGCACACTGCCTCAGATTAAGAAGGGGTCATTCATCTCTATCTGTATCTTGATCTCAGCACACTGACAAATTTTTAAGCTAGACAGGTCTGTCCTGGAGCACCCACTTTCCAACCTGTCTCTCTGTACAGTAAGTCATTGCCCCAGTTCACAGAGATGACATTCATAGTATTGCAGAAAGAGGGCAGACAATTTTGTGAGGATTGAATCTGAACAAGTTAACAGCAACAGAAAGCATGTGACTGTAGACTCCACAGAACAGATCCAAGGCTACATTACAGTTAGTGAAAAGTTTTCTTGGTTTCGTCCTGACACTACGTTAGACATATTTATAAAAAGCATGGAAGGGGTGAACAAGGAAGGAAGGCTGAGCACTGATTCTGGAAAGGCGTCAGGGCTCGTGGGCAGTTCTCTGAGTTCGCTGAGTCAATAAAATCATTAAACCTTTTCTGTGAGAATTGTACATAAATACACACTTTTTCAGCAGGTGTAGAACTCCATCCTCACAGCGGAGTTTGGTGCAAATTGCTGTGGGACACGCAACAGACTAACATGTCACTCCTGTCCGAACTCAGACGCACCTACAGAAATCCTTCTTTTTTCCTCTCTAATCTCTCTCCATCTGTGTTTCTGGATGATTTTTCTTTATTAGTTTGATCTCTCTCCATTGCAATTTCCTACCTTGCACCTCCCAGACCGAACAAGTACTGATGTTAACAATAAAATCCATTGGGAATGAAAAAAAAATAAGGAAGTTAAGTGGGAGACAAATGATTTAATTTTTCATTTGTCCGACTGTCCTATTGTCAGTTTCCACCACTGCTGAAAACCCACAACACCCTGAGAATATCTAAAGTAATAAGAAATTACTATGGCAATACCACAGCATATTCTCTCAGGTGACAAGAGGGTAATAATATCCCATGTTAAACAGACCACATTCTACTACCTGATCTCACCACGACGGGGGTAATATATGGTTGTCACCCTATAGGTTGCTGTGAAGTGCGACCTAACTTAAGCTGAGGCAATCAAAGCGATATTCTGATCTGATGAGAGAGCCTTTAGTATCAGGACTTGGGGAAAATATGTATTTTTACCATTCTTATATGCTTTACAAGTGACACTTGGAGTAGAAAAAAAAAATGGAAATGCTAAATGCAAGGAAACAGTGACTCTACTAATGATAACCTCATCTCTGCATACAGGACCAGTGCTCAAGGGAGAGAAGGGTGTCTGGAGGACGGAGGCTCTAAGAAAGCCTTGGGCACACTTCATAAACCCCTGAACTGGAATTCCCAGTATATTGACTCATAATATCTCTGTTTGGCACTGCTGTTCCTACAGACTCTGATCCATCCTGACATCCAAATTTCAGTTAATGTTGAAAAATTGGAGGAGAGCATTGAAGTGACTAAAGGATGGAAAAGCTTACAGTGAAACAGGTTGAGATCCTTCACTGTACTGTAAGTTTCTTCATGAAAAGGAACAGCCTTTGGAGATCAGACTACCACAATTATCAGACACTAGGCTAAGAAAGGACTTATCCTCAGCTAACTACGCAACAGAAATTTACTACCCTGGGGAACTTCACAAAAACCATCAAAAGACAACAAAATCAGGTGGCTGAATGTTAAAGCGAGACCATGCCAGACTGAAAATGAGATAAAATATTTTTAGAAGAATGGTATTTAATTGCTAGGGCATTTAAAAATGTTCTGGGGAATTTCCCATCACTGGACTTCTGGACTTTTTTTTCAAGATTGGAAGTTTTCTAAAAGATAAGCTCTACTTGAAGTCACGTAATTATCTCTGAAAAATTCTGGCAAGTCCTGTGTTGTTATTGCAACAATCACTTGGTTTTGAAAACTGTAAGGGGCAGGAATTAAACTGTCATTGTGATATTTATAAGTGAAACACCTTAATCCTGTTGTTTTTCTAGTTTTAATTGCAACCATTTTCTTTAGTTTCTGCACTTGCACTAAATATAAAACTGCTATATTTTCCAGCTCTGGTATTGTCTACAGGGCAAAATCGATGTCAGAAAACTAGCTTAGACTACACCCTGCAAATTTGCTATCAAAGCAAAACTTAAAGGAGTGCATTTTCTAATTTCACTGAAGTTTTCACAAATTGCAGGAAATACTGGTGCAAGTTAGATCTGTTTAACACATTGTCATGTGAGACAAGTATAAGTAAAATGACTAAATGAAACTTTTACCTCAAGGTACATTTCTGTCATTATGAGCTTGTTTAATTCTAGTAATTGTTTAATTCTAAAAAATGGGAAAGATAGGAAAGAAAGGATAGTTGGATGTACTTTAGAAGCAAACACAGCATGTATCTAGATGAAGTAATCAAAAAGCACATTACTGATACAATTCAATAACTCTATAACAACATACACACAAGTATGTGCCTAAAATGTCTCATGTGGTGAAATGCAAACATTTGTCACTAAGTCCATCACACATATGTTACAAAATCAACACAGATTTGGAGCAACTTTTTCTCTACATTCTCTTCTACAACTACTTAAACAATTGTGTCTATACCTTAAGGGGCCAGTTCTGGTTCTATTAAAATAAAATTACCATTGGAACAGAAACAAATTAAACAAGCAAAGACACTGCGGGCCTCACACTATATTTACCTACCCAGTGCCTGAGCTGGGTTCTGTGCAGTGTTTTTGCTTAGACAGAACTAAGATCAGCAGAACCTCCTTCACCACACAACTGCCAAGAAATTGCCTTGAGGCTGAAACCAAGCCAAATTATAAATGTACTTTAGGCTTTTTTGTTACAAACACAATGTCCATCAACATTCTCATCACTAAAAGAAACCGAAACACCATCATTGTGGAGTGTCTCCCGGTTCTGCGACACAAGCACTCTCAATAGCATTGGGAAAGTCCACTTTTACACCCCTTGTCTTACTGAACAGATGACAACTGTGTTGACAAAAGTAGCAGATTTAGGACCTGGAACATTATTAGATACATCATAATAGAAAAGATTCTCAGGATCTGGCCCCACTCAAACATAAACACAACAGAAATACTGAAATAAAAGATACAGGTTCAAACCAGGAAAGCAGAAATCTTTATTGTAACATTAAAAAGCCTTTTGATTAAATGAGCTTAGCTGCTGTTCCAAAGTAGGACAGGAGAGGCTTGGTATGGTGGCCAGGAGTCCAGCGGACAATTTTTTTTTTTTAAATTATTTTCACTGGTGTTATTTTAAAGGAAGTGCATTTAAGAAAAAAAATAAATACCCCAAACATCTTACCTCATTTAGCTGCAGATTCTGGAGTGGAAATCCTGAACTGAGGCAATGGGAAAACTGTCTACAGAACAGTAGGTTGGGTAAGCACAGGTACTAGGTTATGTCAACCAAAGACTCCCAGGAGTGAAGATAAATGGATGTGATACTAATTTTAAAACATTTTGCTGAACACTCAAGCAGCCAATAGGGGAATTCCTTAGGTCACTTCCTGTTCGTTTGATTGGATCTGCAACGACAACAACCAAGATGAGGTTGAGAGCGTTTGCATAAGGCCAGCTCAGTCCTCGGCATTCAAAGAGAACAGGTCTAACCGGGTTACACGCGTGGCTCCAGAACAAAAGAAAAACCTGGTAATGGATGAGGGATTGATTTCTTTGTAGTTGTTTTTTTAAGACCATCCCTTCTTTTTATTTTATTTTTTTTAAATGGAGGTTATTTTAGGTAGATAGGGAGACCATAATTAGAATGGGGAGAAGTGAAAAGCAGGAATGTCCTAAATTAAAATTAGTCTGGAAATAACATTAGGAGATGTATGGTGTGGAATAACCCTGTGCTGGCAGGGAGGTAGACAGGGTGAGCCCATGTGATGGGCTCAATCCTTTCTGTAATACATTGTGAATCCTGAAAAATGCATGAAAGAGGAGTTTATTGGTCTTTCAGCTTCTCCGGATATTTAAGAGTAGGTAAGAAACAAAATGAGGAAAAAAATCACCAGTGTGTGGGTATATGGGGTTGAGCATGAAAGTTCAGCCGTATGCAGGTGAGCAGAGCAGAGAAACAGTAGACGTGCTCAGTCCAAAGTTTTCCTTAACCATGTGTGAGTTACCCCTCCAGCCCGCAACCATGAACCCGAGCAGGAAAGCAGGTGCCCAAATAAAAATATGAAGCCTCATCTGTTTCTCATTATTTCACTAGTCAGAAAAGGCACCAACATGGAAACAGTTAAAAATCCAGCAATGTGGGAAGGTTTTGAGGTTTCATTAATTTGTATGCATAAAACAAGAAATGTTAAATATTATTATTCAGTGACTGTTCAGTGGTCTGTGTGAATTGAATTTTCTAGTCTTTGCTCATTTTTGATCCCAACTCTCATCATAAATCTTCCCCTGACAGATGCTGACAAGAGTTCTCAGTGCTAGATTTACCAAGCACAGGGAATGAATTCTCCTTCAACATCCAGAGATACTATTAATTATTAATCGAGGCTCATTGTCAATGTAGGGGAAATATTTCACAGATATCACTTACGCTGAACCTGATTTCAAGATAAATAATGGATCTCAGACTCAAGGAATGTCACCTTTGTTCCTATCATCCCCACTAACACCAATTAAAAACTAAGTTCCTTTTGTTCACATAGATAAGGTGCACCTGTGTACAAGTGTTGCTTGGGAAGATTCAATCATTTCTCACTCAGGTTAGGTCAAGTTCCATGGCTTCCATTGATTCTCACCTATCAAAGAAAGTTGTCCTTGAGGAAGAAGGAAAAGTGTAAATACCCATCTTGGAGAGCTGTATTGTCTTGTAGTTACAACAACAAGGGTTAAGGTTGTCCCTGCGGACATCTGGGCAACAATTTTGATAAACAGGCCTAGCACTTACAAGATTTCTCTAAGCATTCATGTCACTGAGTCCAAGTATTTGCATACCAGGTCATGTCTTGGTGAGTATTTATAGCTTTCATCATCAAAATAATGCCTTAGCATAGTATCAGCATGAATGATCAGTCCAGAGCAGGAAAAGCTAAGAAGCAAAGAACTAGCAAGCAGTAAAGAGCACTTTCCTTCCTAAAGGAAGGATACCTTTAGCGAGAAACCCAAGTCTTACATTGTGCCACTGAGCAAAACAAGGGAGATTAAAGAATCACGCTGAAATACATCTCATCTATATGCTGCAGAAGCACCACAAAAGGATGTGACCATTGCATCTCAACATAGACAGGGAAAACAAAATTTTCCTATTGCTAAAAAGGACATCAGCAAAAGCAGAAGAAAAATGGTTCCAATGTGGAACTGAGACTGGAATGTCACCTTCTGTTTGTGTGACTGTTGGCCTTTTCTGTTTCAGCTCCTAAGGGCAGAGACAGCTCTGGTTGCTAAGATGCAGAATACTTTCAGACAGACGAAAAAGCACATTGTACCAACAGGTCTGGACAAGGTGAAGCTAGCTTGGTCGGCACACCAGCATGCATTATTTATTACTGTGCTATTTTCAAAGGCAGGGTGCCACACAGGGTGGTGGCTCCCTAAATTTACTGCCCTACCTGGCCAACTATGCTGCCCCCATGCTCCCAAGTATGCTTATTGACACTTACATGTGGTTCAGCACAGAGAGGATTACAGGTGGCTTTCGGAGACAGTCAGACCTTTCCCTCTGCATATCCTTCTTTAGCACTGCAGCCACAAAATTAACATGATTTGGGTCCCCACACAGTTCCAGGTGGCAGAGAAAACATTAAAAAGTTTATAACTAGGAACTTGGAGGCCACAGTCACAGTATGGCACAAGTGCCAGTGCAGATTCCCAGAATTAATTTAATTATAGCCATCAAGCATCAAGGAAATTACCTAAATCTGTCTAGATTCTTAAATTGGCGTCTCTTACTGTAATGTCTGACACCTGATGAAAACAGAGAACAAATGTATGGTAATTTCTGCTTTTTCATTAATATTAATCTCAGCTTCATTTGTTAAATTCCAGTGGAATATCAAAAGGTGGGTATAAAGCTGATATGTAGGTTAGACATGCGAAGCAATTTGAGAATACAGAGTATAAGATTTCCTGCCTTCATTCTGCTGCAGCAAAATCAGAAGTGATTCATAAACTTTGATGGAAAATAATACACTTTCTGTAAAAACATCACTAGAGAAGCCAGAAGAAATAGGACGGACACTTTTTCCAAGCTGTGTTCTGTGTTGTAGGCAAATGCCACCTATTACTAAGGTTACCCATTGCTTAGGCTTGCAAGACCTTGTAATTTTTTCTTCACAGTTTGCTAAATTTTAGCCTTTAGCTCTTTGGCTAAATTGAAATTTTCCATCATGGACATTTGCTTTGCAACAAAATTTTGAGTAATTGTCATCCATACTAGTATATGTTTTTTCTGACAAATTTAAAAAGGCTAGGGAAAGTGCTGTGCTTTGTATTTGTAATAAGAAATATTACTGCCTTTTCTTTGAAAAGCTCAGGAACATTTATGTTTGAAGCACAGACTGATTACAACAGGGTGTCAAATTAAGAGTGTACTATTTACCATTCCAAATAAAATCCAATCAAAGTTAGCCAGTTTAAAGCTTATTGAGAAATCACAGAATCACAGAATCACAAAATGGGCAAGGTTGGAAGGGGTCATAGCAGGTCATCTGGTCCAACCTTTAGGGTCACCCTAGAGCACATGGCACACGATTGTGTCCAGATAGATCCTGAGTATCTCCAGTGAGGGAGAGTCCACAGCCTCTCTGGGCCATCTATTCCAGTGCTCATTCACCCAGACAGTACAGAAGTTCTTCCTCGTATTCAGGTAGAACTTCTGTGCATCAGTTTCTGCCCATTGCCTCTTGTCCGGTTGCGTGGCACCACTGAGAAAGGCCTGGCTCCATCCTCTGACACCCTCCTGTCACATACTTATAGACACTGATAAGGTCTTCTCTCATTCATCTCTTCTTGAGCCTAAGCAGGCCAAACTCAGCCTTTCCTGATAAGAAAGATGGTGCACTCTCCCAATCAT
>VZTD01001480.1:1771626-1962162 GCA_013397725.1 Rhagologus leucostigma | reverse complement strand
CTGTCCCCGTATCCCCGGGGGAACGGGGGGTGGGGGGATGCATACCTCCCGAAAAAACCGTAAAATCGTCCACTGCATGCCGGTGTAGATCACGTCAGGGTCCACCAGATGTCGCTGTTGAGCCCGGGACGAAGAGAAAGGACACGACCAAAATCCAGAGAAAATGGCTGATTTAATTAATTATAAATCAGTTTTTATAAGTTGAGTCGCCAGCATGGCAAAAGATTATTGGACCTCTGACCAACCACCCATCAGGGTGATTGGTCAATCCACAGAACACCCATTTCAAAATATTTCTTGTTAGGATATCATAACAATTCCTTGACAAACAACAGGTGCAAAGATAGAGAAATAGTTTACAAAAACCCTTAACAGTATTTTGCCTAGTTTCTGTGAGAACCTTATGTTTCTCACAGAATGCAGCAGAAGGCTGAAAAATCCCTCTGCCAAAGCTTTTCAGTGTCCACACTGTGCAGGTACTAACTGTGCTGCTCCTGTGGGGTTTGCACTGATCCTTTTCAGAAATCTAATTTTGAGAAAGATCACATGTTCAGGAGGACAAACCCGATCCTCTAAAACAGAGGGTCAAAACAGTTATGGTTTGCGGCTCTTTTTCGCCTGTAGTTATGCAGTTAGGTGATGTCCATGGCTAAGACTGTACAGTGGTCTTTTTCTAGGAGTAACTCATACTTGACTATTCAAAACATCTCTGAAGCCCCTTTCTTTCTACAGGGTTTCTCTGAACCTTAAGCCCAGCTGGGGTCTGAGCTGAAGCCACCCAGCCCTACAGTGCTCTCAGTGAGGGATCACACAGGCAGCCACTTATCAGCTCCTCTCTGCCTGTATGACTCTGCTTCCTCCTCAAACACCAAATCTTACTCTAGGATGAGACAACAGCCATGGGACTCCCCAGACGCTGAAGTTAATTGTTTCAGAGTGGCCTGGCTGCATTCTTGCTTCTCTGCAGCAGCACCTCCTGTTCCCTGATCTTAGTGTGTACCTGAGATTTATTGTTCTTAGAAGCCTCCCTCCGGTCTTGTCCCGAAGCACAGCCTGAGCCCCAGGCCAGCAACAGAAGGTGTTCCATCACAGCTGCAGAGTTCCATCTCTGAGTGCACAGCTCCACTAACAGCTGTCGCACTGCCTTGACAGCCCTTTCCGGTCCCACTGCTCCTGTGGGACCTGGATCACTACTTTTCAGCATCTCCATTGGCTTTGTTGCTCTGGTGCTCTCTTTACCTGATGCCCCCTTGGGACTCTGGAAGAACCAGCTCTGGTTTGGGTTTGAATACATCCATAATGTCTTACTCCAAGATAACAGTTGGAGGATTGTGGTGGCTAGTGAGCCCATGGCACCAGGAATTGTAGAATCCCCTGGAGAAAAGGTTTCCTAAGTGGAGAAATGCTCCCCAGGTTAAGGTGACTAAAAAGGCCTCCCCCAGAATGTCCCGTTCTGTTACGGAAACGTATCCCACTTCTGCTTCCCCAGTTAGCCTCCCCACCTGCTTACACCTTATCTGCTCCCTCCTTAAAAAATTCTCCCTTCCCCACTCTCCCATTGGACCTTGTTCCTCACCACTCCCTCAGATTTTCCCATTGGCTCCCGTACCCTAGTCCCGCCTATGTACTGCCCCTGCCCCTGATGCTTTACCCGCCCACATATTGAACCTTGGACTCTCCGTTGTTCTGTGTCTTTTGTCCGTGGCTCCCCTTTACGCACAGAGCTGAAATAAATCTCTGTCGCGGAAATTCCACACAAGGACCCCTCCTGCCTCTTTGCCATCAACCTGTCGAGAAGCTATCCAGAGCGTGTGTGTGTGTCTGTGTGAATGCAGTGGCTGCCGAGTGACTTTCTGTTGGAGTTGGTTTCGGAAGGTCGTAGCACCCCACCCAGAACACTCCTGGAACCAACAGAGGATGTCGTGTTTTTATTTTTAATGATGTGAAAATACAAAAATTCTGTTTAAATTCCTCCTTCAATCAGCCTGTTTCAGGGTACTAGGCAAAGAACCACAAATAGATCTGTCAAGGTCTCTTCTTGACTAATAGTGATTTAGACTAAAAGTTTCTTTACAGTTTGTCAAACTTACTGTTATGATTTGATTGTAAATTTCTCCCTTCTCTTTGATATTATTGGCACAATGAAAAAATTAGGGCCACAAAATTAATTAAAATCTCGGTTATGTGGAGTCTTCCTCGCATTCTGCAATTATATAACGCGGTAAGTTATCATAATTCCATAAAAAAAGAAAAAAGCAAGACCAAGAGTAAGAGAGAAACACCTAGCAAATGATGGGAAAAGATAAAGGATTTGATTTTTGTGTTAGATATGTGGGCACACAGAGCTGTATATCTTGTAGAATCAGCTAATGTAAATGCATTACCAATTTGACAAGACATGGGATAAAAAAAAAGGTATGAATCCATTTGTCTTAGATGCCATCACTGATCCTGCGCTGTTTTTATGTATCCCTGAAGTTCCAAATTATTTAGACCTGGGGTACTGAAATGTATGAAATGTATCAGTGGAAACAACATCCCCAACCCTTCCTTCTAAGTTAATATGAAAGAGGTTTTTCTAATCCTTTTGGGAACAGAGCAGACACTCAAAACACATCAGAATATTTTTTTCTATTTCTCACCTGGGCAAAAAATTGGAAATGCTGCAACAAATAGTTTTGCCATCTCTTGTGACCAAACTGAAAGTCTCATTACTCTTGTTGCTGGCTAAAACTATCATTTTCAGATGCTAGTGATAACCTGAGAACCTCAGTTTTCAATATTGGAAAATAAAAGCTTTCCAAGCTGTCATATCGAGTACAGATCCATGATAACATGACCAATGGCTAAAAAATAATGAGAGAAAGCATTATTTAAAAGAAAATTGTGACTTTGATGAAGAATATTAATATTAAATAGATATTAAGCATTGCTTAAGGACACTGAACTGAATCCTCAAATGCAGTATCCAATATTAAACAAATAGCAACAGAATAGTTGAAATTGCATAGAAATCATAAAATATCATGGGGTGGAGGTAGGAGCAAATCTACCACCAGGGTTTTAGGTTCCTGTAACAGCAGGGGGTTTAAGCAAAATTTCCTGATCATCTCCCATTGCACTCCTTTTCCATAGGAGAATGGGAAAATCCTGCCCCAGGTCCAGCTGCTCTGAGGGAGGTAAAATTCCTGTGCCTCTCATGTGCAGGTTTAAGCTTGAGCTCATTGTCTACACCTTGCAAATAGAGAGAACATCCCACTGTTTTCTTGATCCTAATTTGTCTTTTGCTACAGTGTTTGGCATTTCAGAGTTAGATGGAGAGGGACAAAAAACTCAGCCCAAGAACTCCGAGAGGCCAACTAGTTTGTTACTCATTTACTCAAGTGTACACTGCAAGCCTCAAAAGCTCAGTGCGATATATGTGGTGCAGACAAATGGAATTTTATTTAAACCCCACAGGAGACACCAGCATGCTGAGTGCCCAAAGATTCCTATCCCACCCTCAATTTTCTCCCTCCAAAAGCATACATTTTGTGCTATATAGTCCTTTCCATATACTTGCCAAAATGACTGTAAACACCACAGTGCATTGCCAAGACAGTGGCAAGGTGAGATGCTGTTTGTTTGTTTTTCTGTTGCATCAAATTGACGATGAAAAGAATGAGAAAAGTGATGAAATGAAAGTTAAAGGGAACAGCTTACTGGCAATTAAGAAAGCATGTTCAATTGTCATTTTGAACAACATTAATGCACAAACAGACAGATCTTGGGGACTGCAAGGCAGCACTAAACTGAGCCCCAGTCACCCGCTAACAACTCGCCCTACTCTGAACCTTAGTGGGTTCACAGGCCACTAACTAATATTCAGCTAAGAGGCTTTAGTAATGTAGATTAATGTTTCATGCTCTAGGGAACAAGCTCATCACAAACTGTGTTGAGAAACTCTCTTTTCCCCTCCAGGGAATGGAATTACATAATTGGTTAAGTACATTATGGTTTCTTAGCTCTTTCTAAGCCTTGGTGCAGGCAACCAGCAATAACTTCTGCTGGGGTAGGTGGGCAAGTGGTCTCTGTTCCAATGCCCATTACCCACCAGGACAGTACAAAATAAATATATTAGCAGCATTCCAGCCATGCTACTCTTATTCCATTTAATTTCATCTATTAAAATGTAGCCCCTATTTTCTGTCTGTTCTGCTTGGCAATTGGCAAATGACCATGAAACAGCCCATGTTTGCAATCACACAGCCCAGTGCTCCCCCAAACAACCAATGAACCTGAGAGCAAAAGCATATTTGTGGACTCCTACCAGCACCTTCCCTTTCTCATACAGGGATGGAAAACAGAAAGAGAATTAGGTTCCAAAGCAACATTCATTATTAAGGTCATATCTTACAGCAGGCATGGCTACTGCAGCCAATTCTTGTTGCAACTTAAACTGAACGTGCAGCCATGTGATGAGAGATATAATGAGATTTTTAACACAGGGCTGCATCTGAGTGTTTGACAAAAAAGATTCAGCTGGGGTACAATGAACTGTTATTTATTTCCATTTGAGTTTAGCAAAGGTTGTCCTACACAACTGTGAAACAATTTTACACTTTTTAAATGTATTAGCTTTGAACTGAAACAGTAAATAAACTATTTATTTGGACTTTTTTTTAGTATCTCAAAATGGATTAACAAGGGTGTGTGGAGAGTATAACCACCACAGAGAACAATTTTTTGATGGCAGGCTAATGGGATTGCAAAGGGTTATTTTGCTGGAGAGGAGATTTTCAGATGCTTTCTCTCTAATAAAGGTTTTGTTCCTCACTTACAAAGTGTTTTTTGCCTTTCCTTTTCACCCTTCTTCTTCTTTTAAACAAGTCAGAGAAAGGTGAATTTCCTTGGAGAACCATGTTGTCATTGGACTAAATTAAACCCTAAAAGATCAAAGCTTTCAAAATCATGCTGAGATCAAACTGGGATCTTTGGAAGATTTAGAGGGAAGGAAAAACACTGATCTTTATGGTTTGTCTGAAAACATATTGCTCTTCAACTTCTCAAAATATGCAGCAGGAACTATTCTGTGTGAAAAACCCCCCAGTCTTCAGTGACAGAAGAGCAGCTTTTAGAGAAATCAGTCTTTCCTGAGAACAGGTGAAATTCACCTCTGTTCATTTAACTCTCTAATGGCTCAAGGGTTTTGCTATAAATTTTCTCTCATGTGACCTTCTAAATCTCATCCTCCCACCAAAGACTGCTAAAGATAAAGTAATGTTTAAATAAATTTAAAAAAAAAAAAGTATAAATCTTCCACTGCAGTGGAGAAAACAGTTATTAAGTCAAATACCTGCTCTCTTTGGATATTTGAAAGCTCTAGGGACTAAAATGGCCTTTAATGTCCATGGGGCCTAATATAATTTTTCTCAAGTTTGAAAATGACCTGTACCTGCCTACTCCTGGTAGTGGTGCACCTGTCAATAGTGGCTGCTCCAGCCAGCTGACAACCAGGGCTTTACTGTACTCAGGGTTCTGGGGTGCAGGGGAGAGGGGGGCACACACCTGCTGGACACGTCCATGGAAAAGAAGCAATTGCAAAAGTCACCTGTTTGGGATTTTGCCCACAGGGCCATTTTGGGGTTAGGTTATCTTTTCCCTAGTGCCAGAGAAGGACAGTGACACAGAAAGCTGGTCTTGCCTGCAGGGAGAGCTGATTTCACCTACAGCCATTTCTCACATGCTTGACAGACTATGAATTACTGTGCCTGTCCTGTGGCAGCAGCTGTGATGGTTAAACGCACCTTTTAAAGCTCAAGCCCACATGCTTGTCTCAAACTTGCAACCAGCCGAGCCCAACCACCAGACATCCAAACCCAACAACTCTGAACTCATTCCTGCTTTGGATGGCAAGCAGCAGTCCTTGAGGAAACCTGGGACACTGATCACAGTCACTGCTCTTCACACAACCTTACAGGTTTTCGAGTATTTGTGGGAAACTGGCTAGGAAAACTGCTGCAAAATGTAAAGGCACTAGATGCAGGTAAGGGTAGAATATTTAGCTTTCCACATGAAAGAGAGCCAAATGAATCAGATTTCAATACTGTACAGATGCACAGCCTACATCAAGCCAAATTTTAATGTTTGCTTTCACCATATCCATCAGAATTTTCCCTCAAAAAACATTTATTCATAGAATTAACTTTCCTGTGTGAACATTTAAACATAATTTTCTCTGGGATTTCCTTTAAAGAACTGATGCTGGCACACATTCCTGGAAAAAGTCAATTCCGAGGAGAAAGAAGAGGAACATGAAATATATTCATTTAAGTCCTCAATTTTTGACTATTAGTACTCACAATCACTTTAAACCATTTACAAATGATTATTTAGACTTTAAGATAACAAAGATCAATCTGACAGTTTATACTGGAAAAAATATCTACATCAAATTATTTCAGCAATATCCCCAGTGGATTTAAATTGCCATGAAATTCAATACAGTGTATGGAATGACCACATTTTACAACACTGCAGCACATATTCTAAAAGGAATTCACAGTTCTAGCAGTATCAATAAAGAATTAAAAGTCTACATGGTATTTTAAAGAGCAATTCATTTATCTATGTTAAGAATAGGACAGCAGTTACAAATTTATTCTATTTCAGAAGGCATAATCTGTAATATTGACTAGATTTAATCACAGCTTAATTCAAACTAATTGTGTCAGATGAGGTTACACCACACAGTCACATTGTATTTGTTTCATTTCTAGAACGTTTTCATGTCACTTATACAACATTTAACTCAGTACCCTCTGTAGGCAAAATGGAAATCCACATTATTTCTGGCGGATTATGAGGGGGCAGAGTGGGGGGCAACTGGATCCACTGAGTATTTCTGAGACTTCAGCAGCCAAGTTTTCTACTTCCAAAAGCATCAAAACTGTATGTTTTATTACAATGAATTCACAAATGAATCCAACAGAATGATAAATCCAAGTATCACTCATGCACGAACACTACTGCAAAACAGGATGAGAAATCATTTGACATACAAAATACTATAGATGAAGCATATTAAAAAGCAGGTTTACTCTGCGATTTTCTCACACTCCACCTGAACCATAGTGCAGGCAGCAAGACAAAAATGACCAAACAAAAGCATCCTAGAAGCTGCTAAGAAATAATCAGCCTGTTCTTTAGTATACACAGAGATGCACTATTGTTAATACCAGAGAAAGCACAGTTTACACTTCCAAATGCTGATATATCAGACTAGAAAAGTAGAAGAGACAATTTTCCTCACTCGGATTTTTAAGAAAAATTTGCTTTGCTTCCAAATGTACACCTCATTCAGTGTTTCCATCAATCTCCTGAACTATCCAACAGAACATGTTTTTCTTCCAGCACTTTTAACAAAATGGCCCAGTTTTTGCAGCAAAATATGCAACTGAGTTCTCTTGTGCAGTATTACTTCCTTTCTAGGGCATATTATCAAATTTAAGTCACAAATGAGAATCATGCTGTATTTTACCCAAACCAAGGTTTCTAAACTCCCTGAGAAACTTTCACTTATGTTTAGAAGTGTTACTTGAAACACTTGCACAGGACTTCAGCCACTCCCTTTGGGGAAAGTGCAGCTAAGCCTTTAAACACATGCATGGTACATTTTATGTGAACGTGATATCTTGGGGTGACTCACGAACACATGAACACATGAACATCTCCATCAATGCCATCAACTCTTCAGCAGCTTTAAAATTAAATATGGACTTAAAGCATTTTCTGGATTAGGCCTTCTCTCCTTTCTTTATTAAAATGGGACAGAGGCTATAAGCTAGCAGGAACTCTAGTGATAAAGCAGAAGACATAAAGTTGGAGAGAGATGTGATAAAATTCGCTTTTATACATGAGGAAATGACTTCCATAACTCATTTCAGGCTTTACTTCCTGTAAATAGCATGGCCCTGTAAAAAAGCTGCCTCTGTATCGTTCCTGGATGCACACTACACTGATTGCTGACTAGCTCTAATTCCACAGAGCAGGGAGCATTCTGAAGGGCTTTTTGCCTTTTGTTTCATTATCTTTACTGGATTTTTTTCCCCCTTTGGATTAAAGAAGTGACTATAGAAAAGCAAAAAAAAAAAAAATTCAGAAGGAAGACCGATCTACTGAAGAGGCAAAATTCACATTTCAGTTTCTCTTCTGTTCCAGGGGCTGGATGGATGATCTACCTTTCTTTCAACTTGCCTTTGCTGGAGGCAAGAATAGTGACATTATGTTATAGGACTAGCTAAGGTGCAGAGCAGCTGGATTCCCCAGCCTTTTACAAAAAGCCCAACAGGATGAATTTTGGTAAGGTCTCAAACTATCAATTACCTTTACGTAGCTCTTGCAATATTGACTGCTGAGATATATAATCTGCTGGCCAAATATATGTTCTCCATTTTACTGTATCGTGTAGCTGTCAAAGAAGTATCTATCCAAATCTTTGAGACACATAGCTCTGAACAGATTTTTATAGGGTGCACAAAATCCCAAGGCCACAGTGACTTCCGTTAGTTCAGGGTCATTAATTATCTGTCATCCCCTCATATCAGACACTGCTAAAACAGAGAAAAAACAACTCCTACCTTAAGAGATCAAGTCTTTACTGACAAAAAATGCACAGAAGATAACTGGAACAAATTTATTTCTGCAATAAAAGAAGCTAGGGACCTTACTCACATTTAAAAGTGGGATGCTCTGAAAATAAAGGTTTAAAAAATTAAGAAAACAAAACAACAACAAAGAACTGTGTTTCTAAAAGTCTTCTAAAAGTACATTTTACGCTGTTGAACAATAGCAACGCACAGGCTACAGTACCCAATATACTGCATATATAATATACTTCCAGTTTTGGTCATTTGTTAGGACTACAAAATTTATACTCCCTGTGCTGAAATAGATAAGAAAGGTAAGCAACTCAGACACCACACAACATTCTGGTTTGAACTTGGCTCTTGCAATTATTTCAACTGAGTAGGAACTCCCTCACCTTATTGTAAGTCTGTCCCATAAAGCTTTGGATAGAGGAGCTTGGTGTGCATCCAGCTTTACAGAGAAAATATGAAGATTCGGTGAGATACGAAAAATTCTCAAGTGTCCTTGAGGAATCTTATAATGTCACAAAGCCTGAATGTCCCCAGGAGATCCCTCCACATTTGCTGTGGAGGGAAAGTCTGAGAGATGCTTTGGTCTAAGTGCTCCTGGCTGGATGCGCCTGCCCCATGAAGTACAATACCGCGGCACAAATGACCCTGACTTGCAGTCAGAGAGAGCCTTTAAATCAGGAGCCAGAGAGCAACTCAAAATTAGCAGGATTGAGGATAAATTATTTGAATCCTCTGCTAGTCAGCATGCAAATTCTCAGTTAGTACTTTAGTTAGATCTTCTGCAGGAGCAGTGCCTGAACAGCAAGAAGAGACAAATTACAGCCCAGGGCTGAGGGACCGGCAGCCACTGCCTTTTACACATCCACTCTGTGTGTGGTCTCACAAGGCTGTTTGGGTAATGTGCTGGTCAAATTTACCTGAATTTACAACAGCAGTGGATCGGTAATAGATCGGGTACAGATCTTTTTGTCAGTTTAATGTTAATACAGGATTATAGATGTAAAGCACCTCGATATTTTTAATAATTTTTTTTAGTAATTTTCTTTTAAATATTGTAGTCTGTGTATGCAGTCATGTTAACTAAACCTAACAGGATCCAGGAAATGTCTTGGTATTTATACAGACAAAGCCTCTTGAACTTGTTAAGTATACCAATATATAATCAGAATTATCACACTTCTTTTAACGTCAGAATTCACTATAAATTTTTTAAAGAGAAATATTTCCAGAAAATCCCATCTCCCTTCCTTCTCCTAGACACCATTATTAAACTAAAAGGGAAAAATGATGAGAAAGAATATGCATCTTCAGAACTGAATCACTGACATGAAAAGTTTTATATTTTCAGGATATTACCCAGTGGAATACACTGACTTGAATTCAAGTAGAAATTGTCTTACTGATTTTTATTTTTGAATTTCATTAGGATTTTTTTTTAAACAATCTTGTTCTGATTACAGACATGAGAGGCTGTTCTCTCATTCTACAGAATGCTGGCGAATCTGATGAGTTCAATACATGCTTCTGTTAACCTACCTGAAAAGACAAATAAATACCTGTTCCACACTGAAGGTTCGCCCTAGGAGGCCAACACTTGTCATAAAGGATGCCTACTGATACAATACTTAGTTTTGGAGTGTCTTATGAGGGCCAGTGAACGTACTGCTACTTAAGCAAAGTCCCAGATAATCTCTCTGTGTTAACCAATAAGTAATTGCTTTAAATGTTGTAGTTTTATTATACTTTTGCCTGGCTAAAGGTAACCCCACAGACTGAAGCAGCTGAGGAATTGTAGCAGCCATAGATTCAGATGCTGCTTCTTAAGAAAGAGAAAAGGAGAAATTTAGATAGATAAATCTATCTTGTAGATAGATGGCAAAGCTGCTCTTTGGTAGCCAGAATTTGCAAATAGGTGGACTGAATCCATCTTCATGACCAAAAGAGCAGCCCTTTCCCAAACAGCTGAAGTCACAGCCTGACAGAGTGGCTGTACCTGTGCCTCTGCAGGAATGCAAAAAAATTATGGGTAAGGTGAAATTGATGAGAGGAAAGAGATGAAGAGAGGATTCTGTTGTATATATGTTGCAATTATTAACAGTAACAGAGAAAAAATTCCTCCCTGACCTCTAAACTAGCACAGCCTTTCAGGCAGTGACACTGCAGATACCAACCCCACCCTTGTTTCGTCAGACCAAACCCCGGCTGTAAATGAGACATGCAGCAGCACTTGCCGTTATCCGTCTTGTGCCTCACCAGTAACAAGTCTGGGAAGAAAAGTTCCTTTGTGGATACACAGCAAATCACCAAAAGCGCACACAATGGAAATGAAATCCAGACATAACAGCGGTTTTCTGTTAATGAAAAGTTCATGTATAATTACTTGCATAATCAAAATCCCATTGGTTTTAATGGGAGTCTCTGATTATGCAAATACCCTTTAATCACCTCCAAGGTATGCAGGTATGTATACCACATTATACATGAAAACACACGTTATACAAGAAAACACACATTATCAGAATTTCATTGTGGGTGTAAAGAGAGTGTTAAACATCGGTTGTATTTTTTGTTTAGTTGGCTATCAGATAGTGGTATTATTATTATTGTCATCCAGACGAGTTCCCCCACAACAATGTTAATAAAAACCATTTCTCCCTGTCAGCCATGAAAGTGAGGAGTCGACTCAATGTTCATGGGAAGAATTGATTGCCTGAAACCCTTGCCACTTTTGTAAGAACAAGGAAGTTGATGCTCACCAAAGTCTCTTTTAAATGAGCCTATCTTACAAGAATTTGTTTTTAAAAAACATCTTTTCAGTCTTGGCCTTGATATTTCATTACAGTCTGTATCAGTTCTAACAAGAAAATTATTTTCTTTTTCAAAGTAATGTTCCTTACATCATCTGACAGTCTTTACTATTCATCTTAAGAACTCCTTTTGGCATCTGGTTGTACCTGCCAGAGCATTTTTAATTCAATAATAAAACCAGGTACTAAGGCGGCCAATTGACAACTGTTAATATTCAGTTCTTGTTCTTGATTTTTGCATTCTTAAACTGCTCTGAAATCAATATCAGTGCAGCTCTGAGGAAGTAGGTTCTGGCTGCCTCACCCGCAGACATTAGAAACAACTTTCTATTACAGCATTAATTGAACAAAGTTTAACTCTGAGGTGTTTGCTCGGACTGAGACGATAACTCCTCAAACTATGCCACACCAACTCATTCACTTGGATCTCCAGCACCAGGTGGAAAAAGCACCTCGGCCGGACCCTTGGGAGGGCTGGACAGTGCTCCACAGGGATGATGCTGCTGTGAAGGTGGGGGCTAAGGGAATGAAGCCTCCACCATCAAAAGAACTCAAGAACAGAAGTTTAATCTCCAATTTTTAAAACCAAATGTATCAGTAGGACATTTAAAGACTCAATAAGTTTTAGTCACTTTTCTCTATAGTAAGACTTAGAATTAAGCCCAAGTGCTTTAGGATTAGAAATGGACTTAAGCATTTCCTCAGAAGTTTGAATAAATGAAAGCTTTGTCACAGATACACCTATATCATCTATATCTATATCTCTATATTAAGTAATTTGCTCTATATATGAGTT
Source organism: Rhagologus leucostigma (assembly GCA_013397725.1). NCBI lineage: Eukaryota > Metazoa > Chordata > Aves > Passeriformes > Rhagologus > Rhagologus leucostigma. The sequence goes on along the minus strand of VZTD01001480.1, from coordinate 1,949,920 downwards.
TTTCATCACAGCCTCACAACAGATTTCAAAATGAACTTGAGAATTCCTCTCCTTTCATATTTATTGTCATAAGTCTGGTCACACTGCGGACATACTGATCTTAAAGGTAATCAACACACTGAAGCTACCATTCCAACATCAAAAATAACAACTGCCAAGGTTTTTTGGTTTTCCCACATTCCAGTTTGGAAGCATCCAGTAGTTGCAGTAAGGATTTTTTTGAATATGACTGAAGTTTCCAGATTGCTTCTGACTAAGTCTGGAGTAGTAACCCTTGTCACTCACCACCCTCCACAGAGCAGCACTAGGGACATGCATCAGCTGAATTCTCTGAGACTTGCTTAACATTGTCCATTATGAGAATATCCTCTTCAGATGCTTAAATGGGTAAAAGTTTAATTATCAGAAAGAAATAAGGCTTGCACCACAATGCTGTGGAAAGGTGAGCTTAGGCCCAGAGCTGCCAGAGACTGCCAAAGGTAAAGGGATGACCACTCATGAACCTTCTTGCTGGAAAAGTATCCAAGAAGAGGTCTCCTATATTGGAGAAGCTTCATAGAGATCAGAAATTTACACTTAAACATGACTGAATATCCAGAACATACAGCTAAATTCCTGCATTTGTGTTAAGCTATATGATACTGCATTAATGAAACAGTGTCCAGAATGCACAGCCACTGGTGCAACACAGGGTAAAATGCTGTCTCCCTCCCTGGATCCCAGGCAATTTCTTTGCCATTTCTTTTCTCAATCTGCCATTCTGGGATTCCCTTTCCCTCCAGCTCCTGATGACAGGAGCTGAGGTGAGCTGCTGGCTCTCTAGAATGGGGTGATAACTTTCAGAATTGTCCCCCAAATCGCTCGGCTCTCTGTCAGCATAAAGAGCCACCAGAATAAATAACTTTATTAATGTCTCTTCAAGTTCCAACTTAACCTGCCCTTTTTGTATCAGTTCAACCTCCTCAGTTACAGAAAAGAATTGGCCTGAATAATTAGATAAAAGAGTGCCAAGCAAGGATAATGCATAGTGATTTTTCTATTTAAATTACAGGGCCAGTGAATAACAGAAACAGTTGTGATTCTCTTTAACTCCCAGGAGGCAATGAATGAAGCCCTCAACTTATACCTAGGGAATACAAAGGAGCCAGAAATTGCTTTCATGACAGTAAATATCTGCATTGCCTTATAGTTCTACTGCCTTTGGAATTGATTTTTGGTCATCTCTTAGCTGTACTTTAAGAAGTCTGAATTTGAATCAATTTACATACTCCCTAATAGAGCGCAGATGACCATAATTTCATTAAAAATAAAAGTGAGTGTAGCAGTCCTCAGTCTTTGCCTGACATTCTCAACTATTATATCCACCACATGGCATCACATGGATATGTGGAATCTAAATATTATTACATTTGTACAGCTTCACTCAGGGGACTCTGGAGGCATTTGCTATTTTGGATTTTGGGGAGGTGTGTGAATATTTGGTTTTTTTCCTCTTTCTTTTTCAATCATGGAAATACATGAAGATGAGTAATAATTAAGGAAAGTATGATTTTTGTTTTAAAACAATACAAATACTGAACCCCTTTCTACAAACCTGACAGAGCTTCACCTGAGACAAGGAATACCATAGGCTCTGAAGGGCCCAGAATGTCTCCTCCTTGATCTCCCCCCAAAAAATAAAGTACATTTGTAGAACACAGAGCAATCAACCCCCCAAGTCTCGAGACATGCCCAAATGAACTTATGTGCATTACAATTTACATTTCATTGGTAGAATCACTTGCTTCTTCAGTTTTCCTGTGGCTGCCCCTACTTAGAGGCCCTCGAGTTTGTTTAGATGGGTTCGACAAATCCCTGATATTTCTGATTAATAATTAAATGCTTTTACTAACAGGACTAAATCAAAACCAGACCACCTAATTAACAGAATCATACAAAAGCTCTGCAGTATCATGACTGTACATTTTGGAAACAAGTTGGAGTTTCCTATCTGAAAGTTTGATCCAAATTCCAGCCCAAATCCAGCAAAAATGTGTTTATTTTAAGAGCCTGGAAACCAGGTAGATGTTTCATGCAGCATACTTCAATAAGAAAAACTGTTACTTTCCTACTGCCTTTTTGCTGATCTTTCAGAATACTCAGAAGTTAATAACTAGCTTTGGGCTGTCAGGCAGGTCCAGAGAAAATTCAATGAGAAGTATTGTTAATCCAGAAGAAAACTTGACAGTTATGTTGATCTGGCATTCATTATTAGTTTATTAATTTGATTAATCTTGTAACGGGAAGTAATTAGCAGTGCAGGAGCATATGTCTAGAGCAGCACAAATTCCATTTTGGTAATATTTGAGCTGTAGTGTTTTTGTTTGTGGTTTTTTTCCCAGAAAAAAAGAGCCAAAAAATGTTAACTTGGGAAAGAATGTGCAAGGCTTGTATGGTCCAAAGCCTTAGCGAAAGGAAAGAGTACTAATTACAGTTAGAGAATCCATGAGACAAATTTTAGCATTCACTAGCCTGTAACAATATGGTGCACCTTTATCACATCAAATATCCATGCAGTGTTGGCAGCAATCCTAAAACAAATTCAGCACGCACACCTTTCTAATTATTATCAACATTATGATCTAAATGATCTGTAAAACCTGAGCTACCAAAAAAAATAGTTACTTCAAAGCATCAAAACCAAAATGCTGTGTTATGAAATTTTCATCTTTCCCTGACTCACAAGTCAGTGCTTTCCTCACAAACCTTAAGAAGCCTTTTACAATATTTAGCTGCCTGGAGGTGGAGCTCCACCTTTCTGATACTTCCACATAATTAATACTAAAATCACAAGAATATTAGAAACTGTGCAGAAAAGCTACTGGCTAACTTATACAGGAGGTCCAATGTTCCCTGCAATGTTTTATTACAAAGGCTTGCATTCCCTTCCAAGGCATTTTATAGGAAGCACTGCAGGGGAAGAAAAAGATTAAAAGACAATATACTTTGGACTATTAATTAAATAAATAAATAATATTATCAGTTTGGCAACAAACTAATGCTGTGCCTGAAACTATCAAGACAAGGAATTGTATCAGCATTTGTTAATAGCAGCAGGGTTTAAATGAAAACCAGGAAAAAATGAGAGTATATGATGGAGAAGAAAAAGCCTCTCTCTAAACGACTGTCTTTCCAATTTATTATGAAGGATACAAAGGGCAAATAGAGTCTTTTAGATGAGATTTTCAAAGCTGTCTTGGAAATTACACATTCATAGATTTTCAGGGCTGACAGAGGCCACCAAAACCATAACTTCCTGTACAAAAAGCCAAAACTCATGCTCCACATTCACACACCCCACAAATCTTTTGGCGCTCCTGGAAGTTCTTCGGTCTTCCCTTACCATTTACTTCCCAATTCCCTTCAATAAAATCTCACAAATGCAGTCATAAATGTGTGAGCCAGCTCTGCTGCCTGTTACCTGCATCCTCTGAGTGTCTCACACCTGGTTTGACAAGCTTTTTCAGAGCACCAGTTGCTTGTGCCTTAATTGTTTTTTGGGGGCTCCACATTTATACAAGCATGTGTTTCCCCTCTCCCTCAGGGCTTTCTCACTCCTGCCAGTGCTGCGCGTCCCCTCACAAATCCTTGGATCACGGAAGTTGCACATGACTTTCAGAAGCTGACTATTCCATTCCTCTTATTCCAAGTTAGGGTGATCTGTATCCTTGTTTTAAAAGCACCCCAAATTAGAGAAATGCCACTCCCTTCAAGCACCTGCTGGCATCCTCCTCTGTCAAAGTAAACTTTTGTAGGTACAGTTTCAAAGCCTGAGTCTTGATTGTTTTATATGGATTGCTATGGTTTCTTCTCCATCTCTCTGATCCTTCTCATTGCTTTGCTCCAACCTCTCCACAGAAAGCCAGTACCTCCTTAACTTGATCATGCCAGGAAAGCCTGGTGACGTTCAGAGTCTCTTTCACACCAGACCCACTGGGGCATCATGTTGATCTTCCACCACTTTAACTGATTAGGGAAGACACCACACCACAGAAACCAAGCCCACAGATGGATCCATCAGTGATGTCAGTCTTTATCGAGGACATTTAGAATTTCTTCGAAAGCCCGTCACGCAGTCTGACACGTTCTATTTTTCATAAAGCTGAGCTGACCCATTACTGCCTTCAATTCCATATTTATCAGGCCTTGTATAATTCATACCATTATTAACTTTGGAATCAATGTTCAAGACATCTGAGTGTGTTTTTATAGACCATAATCTGGCCACCATGGCTGCAAAGCCTGGCTGGTACAGCCCAGGAAAGGCCAGCTCCAATACAGTGATGTTCCCAGCAACAGAGCAAAGGACAAGCAATGACAGAGCCAGGGCATGATCTGAAATATCCCGAGCAAGAAGGAGACAGCAGTCAGGGAGGCTGCTTCACACATCCCAGGCTCTTTGAGAATTCACCAGGCCAAGTTCACCTGAAAGAGCTACATGAAAAACAGTGGCCTCTGAATTAATTTCTTTGGGTAGTATCTTGAACAGCATCTCATAAGTCCTTAAATGAGCAATTTACTTTGCTATGCTGATCATGGTTAGTCTTCTATTAAATTTTGGTATAGATTTTCACATGATTTAGTCCATTTAGTCCAAATTTTAGCTTTCTCCTTGCAAGAACAGAATTAAAACTCTGGCTGAAGCTGCCTCTGGCTTCCACAACAATTTTTTAACGTGCAGATGCAAACTGTCTAAGAAAGGTGGCATGTTGAACTGTTTTCTATTATTTTGTCAGTGAGTGTGACTATATCCCCCATGGAATTCTTCCATAGCCAACAAGAGTTCCTTTCTATGCAGCAATAAAAATGAAAAGTTTCTAAAGCTGGACATGCAAGAAGCTTTTTCTGTCATGTTGTCAATTTACATTTCAATTCAAAATAAGAATTCCTTGGGAGCTCTTCCCCTCCCCCTGCCCCAGATACTGTACTCTAAGATACAACACTAAATTCCACTGATTCATTATTCCTATTAAAACAAACAATAACCTCCAATTGCTTAGCAAACCAAACAATTGCATACAGTAAATTTAAACAGCAAAAAAGGGAGCACGTTGGGTAAATGTTATTTCCCTGAACATTCAGCAAAGTGCTTAACTTGAATACAACAAAAGGCAATTTAATTTAGTAATACAGCTGGATGAAAAATGGAGACCTCAGGTTTAATAAGAAGGGGAAAAAAGACAAGCATATATCATCCAAAAGGATAATTATGAGAAACTATTTCGTATGATCCAGCTAAATCAAAGCTTTTAATGCTTTCTTACTCCTGTCAAAGGAGGGAGATTTAGTGCTTTAAAAATGGGGATTTTGCAGACTCTACTGCCCAGAAAAAATGATTTGTCCCATGATAAATTACTATTGGGTTTTCTACTTGAAAAAAAAAATACACTTACATTGAAATAAATGCCAAGGAATGGCTAGAGAATTTATATTATTCACTCGTATCTGTCACTGGATTGGTTGAAAAGCGACAGTGCTGTTAAAAATGTCTTCTTGCCTCTCGACATAATGGCACAGAGGGGCCATGCCAGCATTTCCTGAATGGGAAGGAAACGTACACGATGGTAATAGTAAGCAAATCTTTATTCCCCTCCACCATCCTGACATACCAGACTCCAAAGAGTGACTCTGGGTGTCCCTGTGTATGCGTATTTTGTGTTTAGAAGCTGCCAATTCCAATGAAAACTCCCCTCCCACTAGGATGGAAATTGCCCATTCATTTTCCTAAGGATTTTCAAGGGCTCTTAAATAAATCCTAGAAAATTCTTCTCTCTTCTGCCAGAGGGGAAGAACGTACATGCATATATGATGGTAGCTGAAGAGCTGCAGTGCAGTAAAAGCAATTTTTCTCCAAAGAAACCCCTCTGGGGGTCCATTGGGCTCCTTTTTCCCCAGTCCTTGGACAAGAACTGTAAGTGTCATCAGGAAACAGAAACACTGGGCAGGCACAGCCACTGGGAAGCGTATGGAACACTTACTGGGGAGCAGATGTCTCTGGTGGCAGCTTCCCCAGGGGCTGTGTCGGGACCAGAGGGATGTTCCTGCAGGTATTAGTGCCTGGGAGTGGCTCGAGGTGCTAAGGCAGAACCACCTCTGTTCTCTGGGGTGTGGCTGGGGGCAGGCACGGTCCTGAAGCCACTCAAGCTCTTTTCTGTCAAAGTTCAAGCGCTGAGGTCCCTGTCACCAGGCAGAACTTACAGAGTATGTGCAGGTGGCAAACAAAAAAAGCCATGGATGAAGTTGGAGTGCCATAGGCAAGGTTCATAGAGCCACGCAGGTTTGCAGGGCAGATTTTAGCTGTACTGAGCACTTAGATGCTCACTGATTAGTGCTGATTTTACTCATGCTTTTCGTTACAGCCTGAGAAGCTACTAAAAATTGCTTTGTTCATTTCTGAGTTTGAGGTGAGCTTGATACACTTTCTATTATTCTGCTCCATCTGTAAGATTTCCTCTTTTTTTGATTAATTGTAACACAAAGTTTCTAGCACATACAAGAGATCTTTTGCATATTTAATCGCTGACTGACATTGACATTTATCTGTCTCCTGGGAGTAGTAACAGCTACATGTTTTCATGTTTCTTTGGGTCCTGGACAACTTTTATGCCTACTAATGAAATGAGTATCAGTGGGAGAGTTCTGAATGCACAACAACAATCAAAAAGCAAGAATAAAAGCTTTTCCATGCATGCACAGAGTTATATTTCTTTGCAATCATTCAACGCTAAAATGCAGAACAGAGAACGAGCTGGAGAGAAATAAGAGAGGAGTTTGACTTAAATGCCACCGTTTTTCATGTAGAGTGCTTAGTCTATAAAATCTTTGCAACAGAAACAAACTTCTTTCTCCTTCATTCCCAGGAACCTGCCACCACTGGCCTTGACTCACGAGCCCATCATTTAGAAACTGCCAGAATATGAAGATGACAGCAAAAAAAGAAATTCTGTCCTTAAAAGACAGTTTAGAAAATTGCCATCGGAACAAAGAAATCAGTCTCTAGAAACCACCACTACAAATTAGCCAAAGTTAGAGGGATTTTATGCAGTAATTTCAAAACCATCTGGCTTACAGTCTTAGAAGTGTCTACTGTTTAAAACCATATGGGGCAATGCCACCAAACCTGATCTCCAGCTCTTTAAGCGGATTTTACATAGTTGTGCATCATTATCCCAGGTACTAGGGTACTAGGATTTTCATTTTTACTTTCTTCTATCAAAATCTCAAGATGATTTCACTGGAAAGCTGCTGTTTGCTCCGGGGGTTGTCTCACTGTTAAATGCAGAAGAACCATTTTACTTTATTTTTGTTTTCACTTCAGAAAATGTAGTTCGGTTTTGCAGTTCAGCAAATGCATAATTTGTTAAAATCTAGTGAGTTACAAAGAATATCCAAGCCGCTCTTGTTAAGCAAAAAAAAAAAAAAAATCATTGAAAGCCACAGAAAGTATGAATCATTGTCATTCTGATGCCTCATTTCTTTTTTTTCATAGGGATTATGCTAACTAAGCAAAAAAAAATTCAATCTACATCTTTCTTGTGACAAGGTCTTCTCACAGAGTTCATAATTATATCATCTCTAGCCATTTATCTTAATAATTCCATTGCCCTTCTAGAACTGGCATTTTGCAAATACACTACAGAAGTTACTTGAGGCAGTAATTTATTTTCAAATAATATCTTTATGTTATTCTCTGGCATGTAGGCTTAAGTAGATTGCTTATCTATAAAAAATGAATTTAGTAGAAAGTGTACCTCCTAAAATAAGTTTTGTGAGAAACACAAATTTCTTCCTAGAAAATTCAGTTATAATCACTAATTAGCATGCAAATACTAATATTACATGGAGAAACAAAAGAATAAATAGGGATTATAGCAGAGTAATCCTTCTAGAGTTTTTTTCTAGTCCATTGTGTTCATGTTCTTAAATCTTTGAGGAACTAAAGAATAAGGTAAATCATTGTGTCTCTGTCTTTTGTAGGTGCTCCCTTACAGTAGTTATTCCTCAGAACTGCTTCCAAAGAAAGATCCATCACTACTGGAGTCCAGGATTCCTTTCAACCTGGCAGTTACAGCTTTGGTGGAAGGTGCTTTAACAGGACACATCATAATGAGATTCAGTTGGTGGAAGCTGATGAGCAAAACTTAAACAATTTTGAGTTGTTAGGATTATTAACCTCTGGAAATTCTCTAAGATGAGGTAGAGCCTCCATTCCTCAGTGTCTTTAACAAGCAAAGATAAAAGAGCAGAGAATAAGGCCTCAGCAGGAATTATGAGCTATGGTCATTTGGTCCTTGCTACTGAAGATCATGGAGTCATAGAGTGTTAGGGAAGGGACCTTAAAGACCCTTTAGTCCCAGCCACCTGTCAGGGACACCTGCCACTAGACCAGGTTGCTTAAGGGCTAGTGCAGCTGTGTCCCGTTCATGTACTCTCCTGGCTTCATCCAGCAATAGATCCCCTTCCTTGGCAGCCCTTCATCCAGCCATAGTCATGAGATCAGCGTCACCACGAGACTTCTGTGGTTAGGGAGCTCTGTGCCACCAGAAGCTCTTGAGAGGCTGAAAGCCCGTCCTGTGCAGCCAGTCCTGTTGGTGCACAGCAGCACAAGAAGCCTCAGCAAGGCTGGTCCAGGCTCTCCAGGATCCCTGGATGGGATCCCTGACAGGGCTTTATCACTTTGGGTAGAGGTACAGAGCTCACAGCACTTCCAAGGTTTCAATCTGTGCATCATTAATACAAATCAGCTGATGATTGCACTCTCGATTTAGTGATCTCCGCTGGAATTTATGGGGCTGCAGGACATTTTCAGTTCAAAGACGTTTAATCTCCAAATCTCTTCGCCTTTGATCTTAAACTGCTATGTCTTCTGACAGCCAGGACAAAGGATAAATGCACAAAATCAAAATGGTTTTCTAAAGCTATCTTTGTCAAAGAAGTTAAGAACAGAGGACACCGTCAGAGTTTCTCTCTTACAATCCAAGATCAATTCTACAGGCCAAATCTTCAGCCAACATAAATCAGTGCAACTTCATTCAGATAAAGTTGACAGGATTTTTTACTACCTGTGGAACCAGTATTGAGAGTTCCACAATTTTGTGAGTCTCTTTAATGTCTGCAAAGGCCCTTAATGAAAAATAGCCAATAAACAAATGCTAATAATCTGGCCTGATACACATGCAAACAAAGTAATCAGGTAAAGCAAGCTAGAATTACAGTTTTACAAGATACTGTAAGCTCGAGAAGAGACAGAAGATAGAAAATGCATTCACAGGTCTACCACTTGCCTTATTTTTGTTTTGAATTACAGCCCTGTAAATTTTTCTGGACTGTTTATTCAACATGCAAAAAAGGCAGCCTGTGCATGAGGTAGCCATTGTGAACCTCCTCATTTCTATACCCATTAGCTGAAAGTATACAGCCAATTCTCAGCCTTGTATTTTAGGTCATAAATCTGCTCCCTCTGTTCCATGGGCAAATTAAAAGCTATATATCTTTTGTCAAAGTCTTTCTGACACAAGAGCTCCTACCTTCACAGCCTAAGGCTGGCTGTGTGTCTGGGAAAATTATATACAATAGGCACTGACAGCCATGGAGTCTAGCATTTAGGCACTAGTCAACATATTTTCATACATGTAAAAATCATTCTACCTTATAACTTGAGCATAATCTATACATATTTAAAAGGATTATGCGGGTATGAAATAAGAAAAATGCTTTCAAAAGGATAGGAAGGTGGTCTGAATTTGATACCCCAGCAATCTTCAAAACTGTGCTGCGTTAAGCATATGCATTAGCCCCTGTGTTGCACTGATACAGGCTGCACTGTCACAGCCATAACCTATTTCCTCGTGCTCTAACTGTTGCCATGCTTCATTTTCTGATGAATGTGCAGGCACCGCTTTTGATTTCAGCCTGGCGTGCAAACAGTGTATGTATTTTAATTAAATGCATACAAAAATATGTTGTTTGGGGATGCCAGCTTTGTCATGTATCACAGCAGTGGCTTGTCTAGTTATATTGGAGTTTTATGGCCTTGAAAGGAGGCATTGTGAAACGGCAATATTTAGGAAGCCCCACATAATTTTGTCATTGTGGAAAATTTTCTAAGCAATGGGCTCCTACACATCTTTTAAAAGCTGCAGGAAGCTCACTAAGTAATTTTAGCTGCAAGACATAGAAAAATAATTATGAGAAATTGAGGGTTTCATCTAATTATTTGTTCAACAGTTATGCCCCTCTGCCCAAGGCAGCAGTTCGGAGTGTCTCATTCTCCTTACACTGCGAGTAACCCTTGTTCCACACTTTTATCTGAAACACTACTTGCCCTCCTTAGACCTCTTTGGTTTATAGCTGCCATTTTCATGATGTCATATCTCTTACACTGTGATCAGAGATGTTCATCTTTATCCATTCCTAAGTGATATTGTTGTCACATAATTTACTTTCTCAGTTATTTTTTCTGGAAAACCTGGAAGGCTGTCTTCTTTCCGTGTAACACACAGCCATGATGTCAATAGAGCTGGTAGGTTTGATCTGCAGTTTTCATTTATTGCTCATTCTGAAACAAACACAAAGTAGTGCTACTATCCAAAAATACCTCTTATTCCTATTTTTGAATACATGGCTTATATTCCTTAGTAGAACAGTTCACTTTCCAACTGTCATCTTTTGTCCTAAAGCAACCAGCTTTAGGATGCTTTTATGGGCCATGCAATTTTTCCTTCTCAGTGCTGATGATGGTAGTTAAATTTGAGGATGTGATGCTGCTGTCATCTCATTTCATGCAGCACTACAGGAAGGGAAGTCATATCTCACTTCAGAACAAAAGTCATTTACAGAATAAAAAGTGATAGAGAACAGCATTAGAACTGTTTGCAGAGCCCTATAATCAGGTTCCTCTGACTTTACATGGTAGTTAAATACATGCGCAGGCCTTGCCAGTCTTAAACTACTTACAGACTTTTATTGTGTATTTCACACCAATTCCATTTCAAATCCCCAAGTCTGATTTAATTAGAAAGGCAACAAAATCTGGGAAAGCAACCAGGCGTCTAAACTGCTGCACTCTGTAACTGCAGTAGATGATGTTTATTGGGCTCTCAGAACATATAAACTCCTCAGCATCGCTGGCACTCCCAAACTGACGGCGGCTTCCCTAATGGATGAAATAGCACACTTTTAATAATGTAAGTCTCCAATAAATGAGGCTTCCCTGGGCCCAATCCACGGCTGGCACAGCTGTATCCAAGCCATTCCCACACCTGCAGGGACATGTGTGCTTCTGCCAGTGCTCACACAGGCAGAACAGCTCTTAAACAAATCAATGTGTGCAGTGAGGATGGGCAGCCCAAAAAAAAATTTAAAATCATTGTACTGCCAAGGCTCCATCCTGAAATCCATCTCTGCATACACAGATGGAAGATGATTTGCTTTACCAAAACCCAGTTATTTTATGCTATTGCATCTCATGCTACACCACTGGAATTTTAAGCATTTCTTCTGTGAAAGTGGCATTTTATGATAAACCCATTTATGATTGCATTGTTTAGTGACCTGACATTGCTAATAAGCCTTTGGTGTGCTGGCCCTGTGACTTTGCTCGTCTGACCCACGCTTTGTGTCTTCAGCGGACACACTGATCTGGGCAGGAACATTTAGTAATAAACCATTGCTCCGTGTGAGAAGGACTATCAGATTGCAATCCCAAGCAAACAGAGATTGTTCTCCTTTTAAGCTGCGTGAAATGGAAAACACCACAACACTGGCATATCTGCTTGCATTGTTACTTTAAATTATATACACACAGCATCTTAATAGAACAAATTATATGCTCCCTGGTTGACACATTTCACAGTTAGAAATAGAAGTTAAAACATTTTCAAATAACAAATTCACAATCTTACTCCTGCTTTCCATGTGTATGCATTCCTTAAAACCACAACCAGAAGAGGGAGTAAAAAATTGGATTTATAATCCACTGCTTACAGAATTTGCAAAAGATATTTTTTTAATCACTCAATGAGGGAAATATTTTTTCCAATTTCCTTTAAAACTTCCTTTAAAGGTCACAAAACCTAAGATAGGAAGCTAATTCCTAATTTTTAAATGTGGATGCTGAAAAAGCTTCAGCAGAGAATTTCTTTAGCTCTCTGCAGTACTTTTGTGAAAGTTCTGTCTTTCCCATGCAAGTAACTCAAAACAATGTTATCGTTTTATAAACTTCTTGCAGCTGCAGATTGTTTTGCAGAATTGTTATGGCTCTAACTAGGAAAACATCCAGAGATGGGCGTCTTAGAACTTGACCAATCCCCTTGAGGGGTGGATGGCAAAAACCAATTACCTTATGCCATTTCATACACTTTTGCGAACTAACATATAAAAAGCCTTCTGAGAAATCATTAAAGGGGGGCATTTGCCTTGTTTCCTTGTAATCCTGGGCCTGGACTCTGTGTCGTTTCTCTACTCGTCCGTGGGGAAAACAGTGACACTAAATGTTTCTTTTTTCCTGAAAAATCGTGATTCACATTCACACACAAAGAGTGCAAGTCTGCAGTGTAACTCTACTAACTTTAAAATCTCCAAGTGGAAAGGCTGTCAGATATAGCAGTACAAAACACTAGGTCAGGAGCTGTCTTTGTGGAATACTTTTGGCTTAATACTGGAAAAGGAGTAAATAAAACTCAGAAGAAATGCCGTATACTGAATATCTTTCAAAAGAAGTGAAGAAACCCCTCAAAGAGTGAGGTGAAGTGGCTGAGGAATCTGCAATTACAAGATGTGGTCCTATTTTTTTTTTTAATCTGTATGTGAAAAGGACATTCTTCCTCTGTCAAGAATGGAAAGTTTTCTTCTGTAATTTTTTCTGTAGTTTATTGCTCTTTTCAGGGAATAGTATTTTCCTCCTGTTTCTACCAAAAAGTAAGAATTTCTTCCACATGCCTTGAAACATAGTCTTTGTAAACTCCCTAACATGGTGATGAAACTGAAAGCTCATTTATCAGAAAATGAATATTTCCAGATGAAAAGCAAGGAGCATAAGGAATGTGGCTAAAAATCCATGGCTGTTGGCTCATTTGTTTACTAGACAGCAAGGTTTTCAACAATGCATTAAAACTGCGCACTGTCCTTAAGTTTAGACAGCACCGTCAAAAATAAGTCTCAAGTATTTAGATATGAAAAAATAGCAGTGGTGTCTCTTAGGAATCATAATCCTTTTATAGCTGATGCTGATATCTGTCTAAACATTTTCTTCTGTGAATTTAGAACTCACAACATGAAATCTCTTCCATGACACACAAACTTGAATCGCTGACATGATGGAAAAGAATTTTCACATTTAAAGTATGTTCTATTTTTTAATATTATTTGTTCTTAAGCAGTCAAAGGGAGCCATTTCAGTCAGTTAGGGCTTCAAGTATTTTTTACATCATGACTAGAAACAGTTTCTCTGAATATCATGCTATTGGTATTTAAGAAAAGGCTAAAAATGATAGAAGAGAGAGTGATCTTTTAGTTTTGTTTTTAATTTCTCTTTCTCCTACCCCTGCTTTTTAACTTGCATGGAATGGGCTCAAACAAAGCAGGGAAAGCAGACCCTCACACAGTCAACAAGTTGAGAAATGAGATTTTATACTAAAGCAGTCTAAAATTATTAGAGAACAAATTAAATGAAAGGCAGAAATTGTCTTAAACTAAGTTAAGCAGATTCTTAGTAATGTATGTCCTTGTTTTGCAGCTGAAAATGAAAAGGCACTTTTAGATTTTGGATAAATTGTCATTCACAATTACGAATGGAATTTACTGTAAACGCTTAAAGATGCTACTAAGTGGACTCTACAAAAAGATTTTCAGATTTTTCCAAGAAATAATCTTGGTAAAAGAAAAAAAGCAGCATTTGTTTTTCTATGGACATTTACTAATTTATTTTAAAACTTCACACATATAATTAAGTGTAATTTGTGCTTTACCTTCAAAAACTAAGTAAAGTTATTTAAAAAAAGTAAACTTGGAAAACAGGTTTGCATCATCCTCTCACATGGTGAGACCACTGTGTTTTCCCTGGTGACATCAATAGGACTTGTGGAAGATTTCTGCTGTAAAAGCAGAGCTTTCCAGGATACGTGGTCAGGAGAGTGTCTCACACACCTCGTCTGCATATCAGAAAACAAGCAGAGGAGCAAACTTTTATCTGACTTTAAACTGCTTTAATCTGACTCCAAGGAAGGGTGAAACATTAGGTCCTCACCAAGTGCTGTGTGTTCAAACCAGCTCACAAACCCCAGGCAGGAGTCACCCTGCACACTCAGAACCACACTCAGAGGAGGGAAAGAGCCTCCTCCAACTCCAATGTTAAAGTGTTAAAAAACAACTCCTTTTGCAACACCATGGGAATTATCTCTGTCCTGACACCAACCATTTGCATGAGACCCTGGTATGCTTCAGTGCCATTAATGATTTTGTTCATATTTAGTAGCTATCAATATCCCTCAGCCAACGAGTGGCTCAAGGCTTGGCTAAAACTGTGCCAGCCACCCAGTGTATCACTCACTACCTATTATAGAGCTGAATTAAAAAGAAGAGCTTTGTTAAAACAAGATTAATCTTCCCTTCCTCATGTCTCAAAGATCAATATATATTGAAATACTGAATAGTTATGATGAATCAGTGAGAAAAAAACAGACTCAGGTTGCATAACATTAGGAAGAGAAATGCAGTACTTCCTCATGTACTCATAGGCACTATCCATTACTCCTGTTAGTCATATTTATACTTGATATAACACCACAAACTGGACTATAAAATTATTATTTCCTCCACAAATTCTGCCTAGAAATATTCCAGAAAGAAAGCAATAATGCACCTGAATCATAATTCTTGTTACAAGAAGGAAGGAAGGAAATGAAAACAGAACTGGGGTACCTCCTCTTATCTCCAGTCTGAGGAGCTCAGACCTGTTCGAAGAACAAATAATAGCAAAATTTCCTCTGTCTTGCAGAAGTCCAGAAAAGAACAGCAGAGAAGGCAATTAGTTTAGGGACCAATTATCTTCCCTGAATGTCTTTACAGGATGGAACTGTGAGACAAGGCTTGGAAAAAATCAGACTTTGATAAAGGTCAGTGGTATATAACCTATTTTGGCAATTACTTGTCAAATATAAGAATGGTTTAAAACACACTGAAGCAACTCAGGAAATCTGGTGACAGGACTGTTTTAAGCAATGCACTCACTGTTCTTCAAAGATAACTCTGAATTTAACACTGGCAATAGTGAAATAAAATTAGGTGAGGGAGAACAAGGCAAGAAGCAATATGCCATCCCCCTGGGTTTCGGGGGTTTCTGACACAGCTGTGGTGTGTGATCTAATGCCATTTGGGCTGTTGTGCCATCAGCCGCTCCAGGCTCTGTTCTTCATCCTTTCCCACTCTCAGACACGAGTCAGGCATCAGTGACCTGCTGGCACATGAAGAGGACTGACCCCTTGTGTGCTCCAGTGCAGCTGGAAAGCTTTCAGGAGGAGTTCTGCAGCACACTCAACACCCCACCATCAAGCATCCTTATTTTTTTCTGCATTGAATTACAATTTTCTCCCCTGGAGATTCACCCCTCTAGGTCACCGTGCAAAGATGGGGGATGTTTGGGGTCAGATTTGAAACGTTTGACCCACCTGCTGTTCAAAAGCTACGCAGGCTGCGTTCCCCCACCAGTTCTGACATTGTATGATTTCATCTGTGCCAGTGGTGGAGGCTGATTGAACATCAGGAGGGAGAGAGAACATTCCATAAAACTGCAGGTGGAAAAGGTTTGCCAATTATTTTTCTTCTCATGACTTTTAGGATGTACAGATTCCTTTCGGCAGTTCTTCTTGTTTTGTGCCCATAAAATAAGTTTAATAGCTGAATTTTCTTTAAGATAATCAGAGGCTGTATAATTTATGCATCTGAATAGCATTGTAGCCAGATGTAATTTTGCTTGAAGTTTCAGCATTACAGTTAGTAATGACTCTGCTGGCTGTGTTTTGTAGAATTTGCAATTTATTCAACAGTTGACTGAGCACTGACCCCATATAATATCGCCATCATCAAAATGTGGCAAAAATTAAAAATTAAAAACTAAAAAGAAATCTGTGCCTTCTGGGAAACAGGCAGCCTACAAGTGGACAGGGTAGAGAAGCAATCTCTAAAATGACAGGTAACTAACATGGTCTTCAAAGTTTATAGCAGAGACAAACTAGCCAATCAAAGATTGAGCTGGATTAAGGTTTGAAACACTCTCTAAGTAATAGTTATGGCTTGAGGCACTTGTTTTGTCAGCCTTTCTGCCATTCAAGTCCCTCTCCCTGATTTGCAAGAGTTGGTTATTCCGTGATCAGACAAGGGAAATATCAGAGGGTATCCAAAGAGCAGTGGAACCTTATGGGGAGGAGAGTTAAATTTCAATTACTGTCTGTTTCTGCCGTGGCTTCCCAAAGAGCAGAGAGCGCTGCCAGGTGGGAAGCTGGGACTTTCTGAAGCACACAGCAAGGGAACCCCTTGTTTTCCAGAGCGACTCCTCCCCACTCTGCCAGGCTGTCCCAGCCTTCCCCAGGTGCTGTCCCACTGTGCAAAACCCTTCCTTGCTGTCCCAGGCACTGATCATGACCTGCTCACCTCTTCCAGTACCTCCCACACCAGATCTAACAAGCCTGTTTGGGTCACTATTTTATTTTGGCCCTGCCTATAACAAGGTTTGCAGTTAATCCGCCTTTTAGCCTACCCACTCGATGACATTTAATAAATTGTATTCTTCATTAACATTTCCTTCTCAAGTATTATAGATGATTAATGGTGATAGAGAAATACAGTGTCATCAGCATAAAACAATGATTTATGGTGATAAAGAAAACACCATCATCAGCACAAAAAAATATTAAGTTATTTGAAGAACTAAAGTTAAGATGGGAAGGAGCAGATCCAGAATTTTCTGCAAGTTCAGTCTACCTCTGCTGCATTCATGTGTATCCCTGGTTTGTCCTGTGGAAATGAGTGTGGATGGCACTTCTCTGTGCCCCCAGCAAAGGTGACAAAGCCTGTTGGGAGACACTGCACTGCAGCCACAGCATTGCACAATGCACAGCGACAGAGGTTTTCTCTCAGACTCCTCCATACTGCCTGTGCATCCTCACTGTATTCCCAAGCCAATTTAGATCAGAGGCCAATATCACACACAACGTGCAGCAGGCTGCACTACAATTTGTGTGCCGTGTGGGATACAAAGAGCCATGAAAGATTTCCTTTCAAAGCACTCAAAAGGCTGAAAAGATTTCCCAGCCGGTTGCCATTTACACTAATAATCCAACTGGAGTGAGAGTGTTTTTAACTGTTAAAAAATGGCAACTCAATTGAACACAGTGGCCCAAGACAGCAACAGCACTTTAAAAATGGAAAAATAAGTGAAAAAAATGTTTGCCTCATGGTTCACAGACACAGGACACTTGATCCCGTGTGGAACATGCATTCAAGACTACAAAGCTTTAAACCCCGTACAACTTCCCAAAGTTTCTCACATCAGTGATTTTTGTTCCTTGGGGAAAAAAAAACCTAATGACAGCAAAAAAGAAAAAGACAACTGTGCTAAAAAGTCATATTAATTTGATAGCTGATTAGGAATGGGCAGCTAGCCCTCAGGATTCTCTGAAACAGAGATGGGCTAGACAGCATGATAGCTGGGTACATCTAGGCCACAAAGAACACCTAACACCACAAGTCTCATTTAAAAAAAAAAACCCACCATAAATCTTAGCACTCTTCTCTAAAAGTGTCACTCATTTATAATAAAATAAACAAATAAAACGAAACAAAAATCCAACACCTTTGATGCAGGCTCATTATTTAGAGGCAGATCTTGGTCTAAAGGCCACTTCTGTCTCAGTAAAGAGCTGTAAAGTTATTCAGTGATTTACAGAAAATTTCAGCCATTTAAATTATTCTTTTGGGTCTGCAGACGAAGAATTTCTAGGGGGGTTAAACAGTTTTCACCCAACAGCTCACTTTAAGCAATCAAAGCAAGGGATAAAAGCTATGCTAATACAATGTCATGTGTCCATGATGAAGTGACAATGGCAATAGCTGGGTAAAGATTATCTGGAGGTTTAGCACATCAGGAACAAGGAACTGCCCTTTACCAGAGAGCAACATGGTGGGGGAATTTCTATCATTCAACACCCACAGTGGTAGCAGAGGGAATTCAAGACTGATTCAAACTCCAGCACTTTTTCTGGAGCTTTCTAAAGAGCAAAATAAAACATTTCCTTTCTGGCCGCTGTATAACGCAAAATATTTGTTAAGCACCACCAGTTAAGCTCTGGACTTGTATGCTCAGGAACGTCAGGTTCAGCTCAGATATGGAAGTTCAAATCACATGTAGGTTTTAACAGACTTGGAAGTTTCCTCCAGCTTACCCTAGTCATCTTTGATGCTGTCCATGCTCTTGGATTTTTTCTTTTATTTTTCCAGAAAATTACTTCTCTTGTCTCTCCTGTTGCCCAGGCCAGAAGTGCCCAGCTGTGTAAGGCAGGGGAGGGCACAAGGACCATTCTCCTCAGCTCTCATTCACAGAGCAGAAGAGGCATCTTCTACCTCCCACGTGCAGTCTCAGAGCTCCTCCTTATCTCAGGGTGCAGTCCTTATCTCAGCCTTGGCATCCTTTAAGCATCCCATGCCAGAGCCACCAACTTTAGAGTCTGCTTTTGCCTCTGTTACAGTGGCCTCCTTCAAAACTTTCTGTTGCAGAACCATAAGAATGCTCACAAAGCATTGCTGCCTTTCCTGTTCCTTTTATTGGAGAAAATTCACTCAACAACAGGGAATTTTCTGAGCAGATTTTTGAGTAGCTGTAATTTTCTGTTAGTGGCGATGCGCAGAAATCACTGGAAATGCAACAGCATAAATCAACCAAGGATCTGGCCCATACACTTCCTGAAATACAGGTACATAGCTCTGTGTTTTCAGACTCTGGATATCATATTCTAGGTATCCCATGGCCTGGTATCCAGTGTGCTGAAGAACTACAGCCAGTGGTATATGATAGAGTCCTCCAATACAGAGCTCCTCCTCAGCTCAATCCTACAGTTTCTTTGTACCAGAAATCTGTATGTAGAGCTTGACTTTTATGTCTACACCACATCTTAGATAATATCACCACATCACTCTAATAGTTTGGGGGAGGAGGGTGGTGGGAGGAGCTGAATGGCAAGATAATCTACTCCTATTTTCATTCTATAGTCACATTCACTGCAGCTATAGAATCAGGTATGCCAGTAGTCAGAGTACTTACCTACTTGATAGCATTGTTCCTAATTATTTGCTGTTCCTTCCCATTAATTTTCAAACTTGATTATCTTGATTTCAGCACTACTAAAAGAGTCATTTAGAGAAATAATGGAAAAGAACGGTTCCAGTGCCAGTTCATGCTGTCCTCTTCCATAAATCGCTCTCCAGCTTTAAACACTTCCATTTGTAGCTACGATATTTTTGACCTTTATGATGTTTCTAAGCCTCTTTAACCATCAGCAGCAGACTGACTACTGGGAGATTTTTCCTCCTGCATAGTCTGAGTGTCCATATAAAAGAGCAACTGTGAGAGGAAATAAATCTGAAACAATTCTCCCCTCTTGCAAAGTGAAAACCTCATTATTATGTCTTTAGCATCAACATGGCAAGTTTAAAGCTACAGGCTAAAGGCGCAGTATGTTGCACTTACACAAGAACATGCAAATTTGAGGCCAAACAAACAGGGATCCTTCTTTCCCCTCTGCTCAGGTACCAGCCCACAGGGAAGGGCCCCTCCTGAATGGAGGAGGAGTATACTGGAAGCAATGACCAGCACACACATCGATTCCCTGCCTTGCAGATGCACCTCTCTATAGCGTCAACAGTTTTTAAACAGAGATGTCTCCTAGAAATTTTTCATATGTGGTTTTGCATTTCACAAAGACCACAAGATTTTCTCTCCTGACACAAATTACAAAACTCTTCTTCAAGTCAGGCAGCAGCCAGGGTCTTTCAAACAAGATGAGGAAATGCTCACTGAAGAGACTGGGTGACTTTAAGACAGTCATCAATAACAAAAGGGGAGGAGTGGTAAGAGCTGCCAACTATTTTCTATACATTTGTATTTAAATATTTCAAACAACTTACTTTGACCAAGTTAATAGTGTTTAAAACTAGAATATTAATGAGAAAAGAGAATTCCAAATAAATTATGGAAAGCACGTGCACACCAAAAGTCGTTAATTCAATCCAAAAGTACATGATTGTACAGAATATACAGACTCGGGGTAAAGCAGCATTTCGGGTTGCTTCTGCATACAACAAAATGAACCAAGTTTCCAGCCCAGGCACTGGGTTTGTAGAATTGCTTTAAACAACAAATTAAGCTCCATTCTCTGCCCCACTGCTGTGTGGGCCGTCTAGGGTGATCTGATACTTTAAACTATTTTTTTCTAAGTTGAGTTAAAATTTATTGCTCCCAAACCCACAGCTTTTACAGGTGAAGTGGAAAGGAAAAAAAACAGAGGCAGAAAAAACTTATTTTTTATTTAGCTGGGAAAGGCAGAATTGTTTTACTCTGCCTATCGCACTTGCTGGCTGTTTGCTTTTTCACCTGTGAAAGCAGTTTCTGTAATAGCAATTCAGTTCTTGTTCCTCAGACTATGTAGAGATTAGTTTAGTCTTGGAAATGTGCCCAAAACATACTCCTAACTATTCCAGTTCTATTGAGTCTCTGAAAAAGCGCTACATGTATCTTTTCAGAATTTAGGTTTTTTTATTTCAGTCTCAGATGAAAGCACACAAAGCTAAACAAGGAGAAAGGGAGGAAAGTGATCTGAACTACACAGAGATAAAGAATGGCTCATTTAGAGCCTGGCTGGAGTTCTGGATGAATGACCATCTTAACTTTTGCCTTATTCCAACAATTCTTCCAACAATATTTTGACCCTGGGTAAACGAAATTCTAACTTCTGCTGAGTAAAAGTGGATTATGACGACACTACATTTAAAGAAAGAAGAGATGCATGCAAAACTGTTATTTTTGCACTGAAAGTCAACAGCAACATACTAACAGCAGTGACATGAGAGATGGGAGCAGTCACATCAAACAGAAAGTTTTCACCTTAAACTTGGTGTAAAACTTAAGCAATTACAACATAATTCAAACTTTTAAAAATAAGAAGTCTCTCAACAGCTAGCATTCTAAAACACTAATAAGATTTTTTTTGGCTTTCCTTCATGGGGCACTTCTCACTAGAGGTATTTGGTGGGTGATCTGGGCTATCCCCAGAGCCAACCCGTCTGTGAGTGCAAGGCGAATGTCACAGGAGTCAGCAGCAAGCCAGCAGGCAGAGTTGTACGCCACGGTCACAATCTCTCCAATATCAATCATCCTTCAAACCGGAGAAAAAAATACCTTGTTCCCATTAATAAACATGAGTTTGTTTTCAGATGAAATCCCCCCCTTATTGCCTCAAAACAGCTTTCTAAGAGCCCCAGGTTGCTGTTTGGGTTAGCAGGTATGTCCTGGCTGCAAAACAGAGAGGTCTGCATTGTGATTGCTTGCATTTGAAACAGCTGAACAGCAAAAGAGAATGGGCCTCCAGGACTATTCATTTATTGGTAATGTTCATTCATGCTTAAAAAAGTTCAGTTTGTTCTTGTACGTCTTTCAGATTCTCTTTTCACAAAATATCAGTGGTCATTTGTCTGGATTTTAAATTATCTACTGCTGAGCAGGAGGCTCATAAAATCCCTGCTCTCCATTTACATGCCTCTACAAAAACACTCCAGAGGAGGAGAGGCCGATCTCCCCAGGATACCTGCTCAAGCACTTGTGATGGGAATGGAATAAAATACTCTGTTATAGCAAAGGTTGGGTTTGAAAAATGCTCTTTTAATAGCCTCTTCCACTTGAAGCAATTAAAGCAATCCAAGTGTAAGTTCCACTGTATCATCTTCCAGAAGCAGCAAATCAAAAAAAATTTGAATAGTCCTGTATGACACTGGAAATCAGCAAGTGGAATAATTCGTGTTATGTACCTCATACACTGTCCAGAAATCATAGGAGGGAGTCAAGAATTTTAAATCTCTTGAAAGATATCTCTGAGCAAGTCTGTACATCTCTACCACGTGCAATCACCACGCACAGGAACCTACTCAGTTATGCTGAGACAATCTAAAGCAAACATTTGACTTGTGTCATTGTCCTGGGTTGCAGTGTATTCTACTACCATCTTTATGAGCCGGTGAAACCAGGTGTAAGAATGTTCCCTGCCTCCTCCCTCTGGACTATCTCCTGTTAATGGGCCCAACAATGCCTTGCCCCGTGACTCACCATCCCACTGTGAGATGCTCCGCCCAGGGGGAAGGAGCCAAGCATTCCCACCTGGATATAGTCTGGGGTTGGGAACACCACAGGCAGCCTTTTTCCACTGGATTCCCAGAGGACAAGAGCTACACAACCACCACTGGACTTTTCCGAGGAGGACCAGACTTTTTTCTACAAGATCACTGCTTCAACAGAACCACTTCAAAGAGAACTGCAGCTATCACCTAATCAGACTGCTACCACCACCCTGCCCAGCAGGGTGTCAGGTCGTACCCTGACTCTGTCAGGTTAAACCAGTGTTTCTGTATTACTGATTTGTTATATATATATATATCAGTAAAAGAACTGTTATTCCTATTTCTCATATCTTTGCCTGAAAGCCCCTCAACTTCAAATTTATAATAATTTGGAGGCAAGGGGGTTGCATTTTCCATTCCAAGGGAGGCTCCTGCCTTCCTTAGTAGACACTTGTCTTTCAAACTAAGACAGTCATGTTTATGACATGATGGGGAATGTGTTTGAGCATGGACCTGGAGCAGTACACCTCACTGAAACATTAGTTTTCTTGCTTTGGTCAGCCCAAAGCTGCTTTCTCCAGCCTGAGCCCTCGGCAGCATTGCCAGGAGCTGCAGGAGGCACCCGGCCCTCTTCTCGCTTGCAGGAGTAGGCACAGCTTTGCTGTTGCAAAAACTGACATTTCTAAAAGGTCTATGAGATGAGATATTCACCTTTTGCCCTCAATTCGCTGCTATGCTCTCTGTTGAGAGCATCAAGTGATCATAAGGCCATGTCCACCTCTGCAGTCCAAAGTAACTCAAATACCCTCAGGTGTTTTGGCTGGGCTCAGGTAACTCTACTGTGCCAGAAAGCCCAGAAAGCCCCATAACCTCCAGCATAGTGACCTGCCGGGGGTGTTTTAGTTTGTGACACTAAGTTCAAGGTGTCTCCAGTCAATTTTGCCATATGCCCTTCGGACGATTTGTACCTACTGCCCAGTCCCACTCTCATGATCTTTTACCGGAGCTCACGCAGGGCTTGGATTAGCAGTGTTATTTGCTTTAAATGGAACAGTCCATACCTTCAACTAACTCAGACGCAACCGAGAGCTGTCCCAGCTTCATTTGTAAGAGAACTCAGTATAAAAGAGAGTCAATCAGCTGTAAAAATAGAAGGAAAAACCCAGTGTGACTCAAACAGTTGGCTTTCTAATAGCTGGCAAATTCAAATGTAACACAATCCTCCAGGTGGTGTTCCAGGAGCTAAATTTGAGAAGAAGTTGCAACCAGAAATATATTTACTGCTAATTGTAAATCCTGCCAAGGTACCAGAGACTGAGCAGAGACTGCAGGGAAGCAATGTAACCTTTGTTTCAAGTGCTGTGGGTGTATTACAAGTCACTGAATGGGTGCCAAGGAGAGGAATGTTTCCAGGCAAAATGACAGAAAATCCCAACAGGGTTAGGTATTTGGTTGATTTGGAAAATTAGATCATTAAAAACTCAGGTGGTTTGAGTGATTTAAATATTAAAAGAAGAGAGGAAGAAATGAAATGCAACAGGAAACAAGAGCAATGACAGATACCAGAAAGGAGCAAGAAAAAGCAAGATGCAGTAGTTCAAAATCACACAAAAAGAGAAACAGGAACAGATGGATTTCCATAAAGAATAGAAAAATCTCTATGTTTATTTTCATTTGAAGCCAATGAAAGAAAGAAGTCCTAAAGGCATTGGAATAGTTTAATTTTCAGAGCTGGTCTGGTTGACGTTTTCTTTTGAACACCAGGTTAAATAACACAACTCAGCTAACAGCACCTTTGCTATAAATGCTATGGGGCTAAAGACCAGATAAGCAGCAGCAATTAAAGCCTTTTTCCCTACAAAAATAAGTGCTGGTAAATACTATCAACATACACATATTTTTGAGTAAGATGAAAATAAAAAAATTGTTGACTGCTCAAGTCCTAATCCTGATGCCAACACCTGACATACATCAGCCTGAGATTTATGAGATGAGGATTCCAAAGATGTCCCAAAAGAGAGAAATTGAAACCTGTAAACACATTTAACTAACTACATGCCATTACTCATTACCTGCAGTAGTGTTTGAATTTCTCAGTCAGGATCCCTGAATATGGAATATGAACACACTGACACGACCATCAGGGTACTTGAACTTCTTCACCTGAAGCTTCCATTCTCAAAGGCAACAAACTGACAAGAATATCAGTTCCCGTGTTAAGATTAGACTACAGGCTTCAATGTAACAAATAAAACTTTCAGAAAATATTCAAAGTTCAATGTTCCTCAATTCTTCACAGGGAAGCATCAAACAGTGAAAATTTACATGCACATTTCAACCTTTATATGTTTTTGTCATTTAAAATTACTTAAAGCTGCATTATTTTAACTTTTGAAGTTTGCAGTAATATAAAAGTGCACACAGTGAGCAGTATTTTCTGATTCAAAAAAGAAAAAAGTAAAATGTTAAGAAATAAGGGACCAATGAAATCAATCAACCAACCAAAAACAGTAAAAAAGGAGTGAGACCTGAGAGAGAAAGAGCTTTTGGGAATGTCAAAGATGCCACAGCAACACTGAAGTCCCCCCTTTGGGTGCACCTGTGCTGTACATTTGCAGCCTGGAACCAGAATATATCCAGCACCACACATCTGATACAGGCCTGGACACCAGCGAAGCCCTGAAGAAGCTGGTGGATATTCCACTGGGAAAGCAGGTCCATAAAGAGCCAGTTCCATGGAAAAGGATCTAAATTTTATTACTATTTTTGAGTCCAGAAAAGTTTTATACTCTAATATGTCTGCAGTAAGGTCTGATATATCTGACTTAAAGGACAGAATTGTAATAGTTAGAAGCATACAAAATTGCAGAAAGGACAATTTAAACTGAAGCTCTGAACATTAACATCCAGGTTTTGAGCATTCAAAAGTGAGCTATGAAACACCAGAAAATTGAGGCCTTTGCTAAATGTCAACCAGGGGAAATGTGACTTAGATTATTAGAGAGTCAAAGAATATAATCCACAGCAGATCACTTCAGCTCTGGCTAATTACTAAAGGCACCAGTTCATTACACTGCTGTAAGTGTATCTAATTCAGTTTGCTCTGCAGTTCATCTATTATGTCTTTTTTATGTGTTCCTGCACTGGCTGTTGCCGTGTACAGCCTGCTCTGAAGGTGCTTCTCAACTCCTGCCGTTTCTGCTCAGCAAGCCCAGAAGCTGTGACTGAGGTTTGCTCAGTTTCAAGCTGATTTCTAATCAGCAAGAGCAAGAAGGAAGAAAAAAAAAAGGGGTGAGGGATAAACTCATGTTTAAAAATCAGGACCACAGTTGAGACATTTTCTGTAACAAGTTAAGCAACTGGAGTTGGTTAATAAGAAACCATTGTCAGGTGCAAATTTGAAATTCAAAAGAACAAAGCTATTTAACCTACGATCAGACCGTTTAAAAGATACATTTCATTACAAAGAGCTACTGAAATTTATTCCCATGAGATTCTGTTGGTGTTGAAATTTTACATGGATTCAAGACTTAAGTATATTCATATATTCAGAAGAAAGAAAAAAATCTCTTTCAGGGTTAACAACTACAAGTATCCAAAAATTTGTAAGTCACAGATGATTGGGGAAGTATCCTAAAAGGTCTTTTTGTACTCATGTATTTTTCTCATTGTCTGCCCTGGACACCTTTTATTGACCAGTGCTGGTTAGCTGAACCTTTGGTATGGCTTAATATTATCACTCAGGCAAACTCCTATCCCCCTCAATTACTTGGCAAGTGTTCTGAACACAACACTCAGTTTTTGCACAATTTGTACCTTTTTACAGAGCAAGTATAAAGTAGTAATAGCTACACACACCTCACAAACCTCTAAAGCATTTAAAAGTGCTTTAAAGACTCCAGAGCAGCAGCAAAACACTTATTAACAGGAACAGATATTTTAAGTTGGGAAATATAAAGTGTCAGTTCATGAAAATCTGTACTCCATATCAAAGAATATTTACCATCCATATCTGACTTTCCAGTAGTTAATAATAATAAAAAAAAATTTTTAAGTGACCATAACAAATTTCTTTTACAGTGTGTGCCATTCTTGTCACTTTTATGGCTTGGAAATACAGCAACATAATGGATATTAAAACTGACATACTCCTATATTTTAAATAGTTCTCATCTGCTCATATTTTTTGTTTAATAGGGTTCTCAAAAGTCATTCACAGCTAATTGATATTAGTTTTAATTGAGTTTTGTGTAGGTATTAGAAGGAAAATTGAAAAACCAGCTTGCAGTAATTTCCTATACAATGAATCAAAAAATGCAGTATGTGTGAAGCCAGTGTATAAATTAAAAATGACTGAAAGGCACAAGAAACTGTCAGACAAATATGGTCTGTGAGTGAAAAAGGACCTGTTTTCTTCTGTTCATGCAGTGGGTGGACAGTCCAGCTCTCTCTAGCACAGATGGACAAGACAATCAAGTAACTGAAATCCTCCCTTGCAACAGAAAGAAAAGCCCAGGCTGTGCTGGAGTCGTGCTGGACATACTTGGAGGGAGCAGCCTCTGATGACACCTTCAGAAACTTGCCTAAAATCTAAGTTACCTGCAGCTGCCTGTTCATGCCTTTGGCCCGCCACTACTTAGTTAACCTTCAGCAATAAACCACCAAAAAGAATGTTTCCTAAATCCACAAGCTGTCAATAACACAACTTGTTCCCAGCAGCACTCTCATCACATCAGTTGCAAACACCTCCACAATTCCCAATACATGTTTTAAACACTTGGATTAAGGACAGCAGTCAGACAAGCCCTGTACAGAACCTTCCTTCCAAAGCCAGCTCTGTTTGCTTGTTTTGACTCCACAAGAACCACCGAGGCACATTTCCAGTGGGATGATTTGTACCTGCTGGCAGGATCTGCTCTGTGATGGCTCCCTGGCTCTGCACTCCCCAGATCTGTGTGTTGTCCATTTATAAGTGCAGACAGCATTTTCAGGGGTGTAATGGCAAATGACTGACCAAGCTTTAACTCATACAAGGACTTTAATAGGTTCCCTGAGCTGCTTGCAACCCATAGGTGTCTACACATGCTCCTGCTCTTGGGCTTTTCCTCGTCTTTAATCCGTATCAGCTAAAGGAGGGCAAGCTGAACTGTGCCTACTCACACTTCAGTTGCTGCTTTACCCAACACACCATAGACACATCTCTACCTTTATGCAGCAGCAAGTACATCAAGCCTTCTTGTGCCTCAGAGCCTCTTAATCCAAAGGAGAGATAAAAAACCTGGAAAACCAACTGCATGATACAGAGCAATACAGCAGAATACTGGGTGTTATCACTTCCTCTCTCACTAGAGCTGACTTTCATGTCTGTGATCACTTTTCCTTCCTGTAAGCCCCGAACCTTCACACTAAAGAAGATAAGGAACCAAGGAACATTAAAAAAAAAAAAAAAGGCATTTTATAGCCTTATTCTAGACATTCTGCACTACCAGGAAACCAAATGCAACCATGGCCACGTGTGCTGGAATCCAAACCCCAGCAGCACCAGGCAGCGACCTCCATCACCTGCCCCAGCAAAACCACACCTGGCAGAGGCATCCATCTGTGTGCCACTAGCACCACAAGTTTGGCCTCCAACAGTCCTCTTTCCTGTCCCAAAGTCAGCTTAAAAGTCCCCAGCATTCAGATTCCTTCCTGAGGGTGCTGACCCTGGAAATACCGCTGCAGCTGACATCTGGAAAAAAGCTGTACAGTTAAGTGTCCCCCTCACACTTCACTCCAGAATATAAAGAACAAATTACCTTATCTTCATTAATACTCCCCCATTACATCAAACAAGAACAACAAAGACATCATCACACATTGATGCCTGCTGTCTCCTTCTTAAGGTTTCCCATGTAGTCTGCTGGTAACTCATGGACTTATTGATGGCTGTATATTAAATACAGCCCGAGCATTTGTTCTCCAGGTCCTCCATTCAACACAGTGGGCAAAGCTCTGTTTCCTGAGGACGAAACTGTTGAGATGATGAAATAAAGCCTTTTTCTTAAGGCAAAATCCAGAAAACACACTGACAGCTGAGGGCTGTGCTGCAAAAATAAAGGAATGCTCAAACCCTGGTATTTACACCAGACAGTTCTTTTACCTGTGATCTCAGTCCAGATATCACACGTTAGAGAAAATAATTAATTTATTGGAGTAATTTCTGCTAAAATATCAAAAGGCTTATCCATCACCATGTGACATTAAAAAATTTCATTTCACAGCATTCAGAGAAAATAACCTACTTTGTAAACATAAGCAAAAAAGAACTGCTCAACGTAGGTCCTGTGTATTGGGATGGAAGGTAAAAAGCTTAATAAAAAGAGATTAAAATAATTTGCAAGGAGTGTTTCACACTGCAACATCATCAGCAACGCTTGGTGACCAAGGATGCAGTAAAGTGATGATGGAGAAACATTTGGGAAGGTGAGGTTTGAAGTACTTAAGATCTTTTAGCAAAATGTTACCCTGCAAAGAGTGCACCAGGCTACCACCAGGTCTAACCATAAGATATTCAAAGTATACATTCCTATTATTTGAACCCTTACAGTGAGCAGAAATGACTTGCTATCTTCCTTTTCAACACTTTTTTCTGTGTCTATTTACACGTGCCAAAATGTTCATATTGTCTTTTTTCCACCACATCACATTTGCACTCTGCTCCCAATAATCATTCCTAAAACTGAATGTTTGTGCCCCAATATTATTATTATCATAATCATCAAAACCTGATTTTAAGATTAACTTTCTGAAATAAAAACCTTGAAAAACCTTAGGGAGAATATATATCTTTCAATCCACGTAAGGACAGTGGGTTTGGTTTCATGTATTTTCTGAGTTTAATGTCATCTTTACCTCCATTTCTACTTTTGAAACAAATGTGATATTTCCTTTGAAAACTGAAAACCCCAATAACTTGCTTTCCACAGCATTTGTCTCTTTCAAAATGACTGCAATCTTGCAAAATAGTTTTAGTGAGAAGACGATGGTATTTGGGAGCAAGTAATTTAGTGCTATTTTTTGCTCAGTGATGAGTCGTTGCTCGGGGGTTTCTGCCTCATATAGATTGGCCTGTGCTAAGTCACTTAACGAGCAGAGGGCACATGAGCTGGTGCATGTCCTGTAAACTATGGAGCAACACTGCCCTTCCCATTTGAAAACTGCCCAAATGTTACCAATCCTCACTTACCTCAGATGGATATTTACCCACACATTTTTCTCATGTCCTTCAGCTGCAAGACAGCTGCAGCTTTACTTCTACATTACTGTGGAATAAGAGAAACTCAGCTGGAAAGCACTAAGTTTCTGAAAATGACTGCAATTACAGGTCAGAATTAGAAACCTGCTGAGTACAGGTTGCCCTGGAGCCTGCCATACTTGGATTTGGCACAGTTTTTGACTGATGTCACCTCCCAGCAACAGTGTTTACTGCTTCAAGGTAAAAGGTGAAAAAAATCTGCTGTCCTTCCATTTACCATTTTAGCAGGTCTAGAGAAAAACCCTTTTGACACATAGCCCCTTACAAAGAAATTGAATAACGGTGCAATCTGTTAGAGGTATGTTACAGCACACTACTACTTGCAAAGGATAATTTTGTTTCTTTTCCTTTCTGATTTATGTGCTTGAATGAACGATCTCTCACTGCTCAGAATTTTGATCAGAACTGTAAAACTGGGAAAGCCAGTGGCCTTTTCTTGGCAGTATAGCCCTTGTTCATAAGCCCCAATGCAGCTACAAGGATTGTGACAAAAAACAAACGTGTCCAGTGCCCTCTCCTCCCTGCCCATTCCTAAAGGTTTTGCCTCTGCAGCCAGTGACAGGTGAGGAAGTGCTCACAAGAAAGCAACTGGCAGGGCAGGTGAAAGGCGAGAAGGCAGAGAGGAATGGTGTGTACTGAATTAAGTACATGGGAAGGGAAAGAGTGGAGGAGAAGGGAGAGTGAGGCAGGCCAATGTGCAGATGCTCAGCAGTGCAGGGCAGTTCAGAAGCTCTCAGCCTTGGAAGGGAACTAAGGCACAGCCTCACTCAGCATTTCCCTGCTCTCCATATGAGCCCTGTGGGAACCACAGGAATCAAATCCAAGAAAAGAACAATTTAACAGCTCCGAAACAACATTTCCCAAAACAATCTCACTTTTTAAAAGTTTAAAAATTTAAAAAAAAATTTAAAATCCCACTTTTTCTTGAAGGACTGTTTTTCCCTCCCCTCAGGCATCAGAAAGACAGCCAAAGGCAAAGAATGTATTGAGAGCAGCCCTGAGGAGATGGGTTTGGGAGTGCTGGTTGATGAGAAGCTCAGCCTGAGCTGTCCCTGTGTGCTGGCAGCCCAGAAAGCCAAAGGTACCCTGGGCTGCATCTCCACCCCATGGGCAGCAGGGCAGGAAGGGGTTATGTTCTGCCGAGACCCCACTGCAGGGCTGCCTCCAGCTCTGGGGCCCCCTGCATAAGAAGGATGTGGAGCAGGCGGAGCAAGTCCAGAGGAGGCCACAAAGATGAACAGAGGTCTGGAGCACCTCTGCTGTGGAGATGGACTGAGAAGAGTTGGGGTTGTGGAGACTGAAGAAGAAAAGGCTCCAGGGAGATCTTAGAGCAGCCTTCCAGAGCATAAAGGGGCTCCCAAAGTGGTGTAGAGGGAGTTTGGGCAAAGGTCCTTACAAGACAAGGGGGAATGGCTTCCTGCTAACACAGGGCAGGGTTAGATGGGATATTGGGAAGGAATTGCTCCCTGTGAGGGTGGTGAGGCCCTGGCACAGGGTGCCCAGAGAAGCTGTGGCTGCCCCTGGATCCCTGGAAGTGTCCCGGACCAGGATGAACAGGGCTTGGAGCAACCTGGAATAGTGGAAGGTGTCCCTGCCCATAGCAGGTGGTAGGTTTTTTAGCTTTAAGGTCCCTTCCAACCCAAACCAATCTGTGATCCCATGATAACAGAGAGAGAAAAAAGAGATGGGAGAAGACAATTTTGAAATCAAATTCACACCAAAGAAACTGCAAAATCTCATATGCTGACTCTCTCCCCGTTAGCTTTTAAATAGCAAGCTTGAAACTAGTCAAGCTGGTGAGCAAGGAAAAACTTAAATACAAGATGAAGGAATCTTGTTCAACACATGATTCACCAGATATCATCCAATCTCTAAACAGTCCTATTTTAAGCTGCAAAATTTTTTGTATACCAGCCATCTCTCTCCTCTTCAAGAAAGTTTTCTAATTACAGGTAAATGCCATAAGACAATATTGGAATTTAGTTTAATTGATAAATTACCTTGAAGCAGGTTTGTCTCTGGTGAATTTAAAACATTATCTAAAATTTCATGTTTTATCCACAGCTGTCAAGTGAGCAATTTCCCTACCTTGAGATATGTATAAGGAAAAGTGCTAACCCTGAAGAGAAAGGAAAAAATTAATCAAAATCTCTATCCTCAAGAAAAAAGAAATCAAGAAAAAAGGGTGATGCTCCCTTCCACCATCTCATAAAATTGTGATAAATTACTGATCCAAACTGCACCCAGTGCCAAGCGTATGGGGTGGGTAACACTGATGTAACCATTCTGGAGTTTGGATAACACTGTGTGTGGCACTGTACAAGGTACAGAGAACAGCAGCTTCTCTCAGAGAGCTCAGCCTCCTCCCAGACAATACCAGCCGTAGGTGAGTGCAGAGGAACTTTATCTTGGCTTTGCAGAGGCCTTCCGAACACAGAGTGTGAGCTGCCTGCACTCCTGCAGCCCATGCCGAGAGAGGAACCTGTGTGTCTCCATCTCAGTTTAACACTTTGCCCACAGATCAAATCTCTCTCATCCTGGAGACTCCTGCCTGCAAATCCAGGCTGTCAGAGCCCCTCTGCAGGATCTTCATTCCTCCTCCTCTCCACAGTCTTCACACAATTTCTAGTTTTTCCTTTTAATGTTAGCATTTTTAAATGAAACATTTGAAGCCTTTTTGGGACAAGGGATAAGGTGATGGGTCCCTGCACCTACGAGAGCAGGCTGGCAATCACAGCTTGTGGAACAAGTGCCTGGGGAACGCACAGCTGGGTCCACGCTCCCTGCTGTTACCTCTGTTAATCCCACTGACAATAATTTATGCCAGTGGAGTCAGACCCTTGAAAAAATCCCAAAAGCAACTCACAAAAATTACTCTAGAACTGCTTTAGGACTCCAGCTTCAGCTCTGTGTGCAGTGGTGTTACATAAACATAAGGGTTGACATGAATGATTTAGTGGCTGACCATGAATGAGACAAGCTGTCTCATCAGCACAGAAGACATAACAGTTTGGGGTTTAATGAAACCTTGAGAAGTAAATAAACATTTCCTATGGGTGTATCATGAAACACTTACTCCTAATATAAATTAACCTTCAAAAAAAGAAAAAAAAGTAAAATTCCTTATAAAGAGAAAAAATTTAAAAATATTGCTGCAGACTATCATAACACTGATCATCTGCAAATTTTCCAGTCCCAAAGTCTTTAAAAATCCACTAGATTTTTAGGAGCACATTTATCAGCCATCTTTTACCACAATAGAAGTGAAGGCACAGTGCTGACAAAGTCTGACAGAGTGAATCAATGGCAGAACTAAGTACTGAAATCCCCTGATTCCTACTGCAAATATTGCTCCACATTACCAACATTATCAGCTGCCTTATATATGTACTTTTACTACCGAGTCTTAGTCATAAAGTAAGTCTATTTCATCTCTATAAACTTAGAATGAATAACCTTTTCTGTTATTTTAACTTTGTGGGATATTTCCTGTTTCTTGGAGGTAGATGGCAAATCCCTGTGTTCAGCGTAAGAATTCCTTGTGCCTGCCTCAATTTTTAACTTAACAGTGCTCACCAACAGACCATTTTACACACTCCAAAGCTCTGGGCACCACCCATTTCCCTGGTCTCTACACCATTCCTGTTTTTTTTTTACATGAAACATGCATGAGCATTTTGCACTCCCTGCCCCAGCGCTTCTGAGGTCAGGCACGTATAGCACAAAGCCTTCCTGAGACAAGGGCATGAGTTTTCCCCAGTTTCTAAGCCAAAAAGGGGAACAAAGTTGAGCTAGCAACAGCTTAAGCCCAGCTGGATCTTCCTCCCAAACTTGCACTTTGTAGGAGATTTTGGAGTAAAGGGGCCATTCTTAACTCCATGCCTACTTTGGGGTGGGTGGATTATTGCAATATGCATGAATAAATAATAAACAGGCCTTTTGTTGGCACAAGGACCGGATTCTGGACACCCACACAATCCATCTGAAATTCACTGGTTTTGGGTGTTTTCTGCGGGTTTTGGGTTCTTTTTTCCATAAAACACTCAAAAAGGGAGATATTTGATTTGATGGAGGAGAACTATTTAAAAACCACAATACCTGGTGTTTCTTTTGTAATATGTTCACATACAGTGCTTTAAAGCGCTAGAAAACACTTGATGTGCCTCAAGGACTAGAAAACCTCTTTACTACAAATTCTCTGTAGTGGAGAGGGCTGCCCTGTGCAATGCACCCTGTTATGGCTAGTGCATGAGTGAATGGACTATTACTTTTCAAACATTTATCATTTAAGTACTAAAACATAACCATTGCATACAAACTCATTGCAAATGACGCAAAACATACAGATCAAATACAAATAAATATTCTATTCCATCAATGCCCATTCACAATTCAGATGAGGGAAACTCATATTCCAAGTTCAGTCTGACTGGCCTAAAAAATGCAATATTGAGACGAGACCAAGGGATTCTCATGTGAGGGAACAGCAGCATTCCCTGATATACAAGTTTTATCAGCACACAAGAAATTGGATGCTGTCGTGATCCGGGGGGTGTTCTGGTGGGGTGCTACGACCTCCGGATCCGACTTTAACAGAAAGTCGTTTGGCAGTCACTGCATTCACATAGACAAACACACGCACCGGATAGCTTCTTCAACAAGCCGACGGCAAGGAGGCAGGAAGGGTCTTTGTGTGGAATTCCACAGCACAGGTTTATTCGATCCCCATCCATGAAGGGGACCAAGCACCAAAGACCAAGGGGGATGGAAAATCCCAGCCCATATCTGGGGGCGGGGAAAGCAGCAGGGGTAGTACATAGGCGGGATTAGGGTACAGGAGCCAATGGGAAAATCTGGGTGAGTGGCAGGGAACAAGGTCCAATGGGAGAGTGGGGAAGGGAGAACTTTCCAAAGGAGCAGGCAAGGTAAAAGAGGGTGGAGAGGTGAACTGGGGAAGCAGAACTGGGATACATTTCCATAACAGAACAGGGCATTCCGGGGGAGGCTTTTTTAGTTACTTTAACCTGGGGAGCTCTCTCGGGGTCTGTCCCTTTTACTGGCTCCCACAGGATGCTATTACCTACAGTCAGGTGAGAAAAAAATAATAGGGGAGAATATTAACTCAAGTAGTATAAACTCAGTCATCTCAAAAGCTGCTGGATAGGACTTGGGACAACCAAGAGGATCAAGACTTTGCTTCTGGCAGTGTTAGACAAAACAAATCTTGGCACCCATTTGCACTGAAGGTGCTTTTTGTTCATGATGATTCCCTTTGTGAGTGAGGGGAACAGTGCTGGCAGGCTTCTCCCTGCAGTTTGCCCTCGCATCCCTACCAGGGTTTCTGTATCAGAGATGCTTCTCCGTGCTGTGGTGGCCTCTGCTTGGACATTTAACATTGCACCAAAGCAGCTGTTTGCTCCATTTTCTCATGCTCAGCTAGAACGAAAACAGGAACTCTCTCACTTTCACATCCCAGCTGCATCACGACTGCACAGACCTTGCAAGAGCAGTTATCACTGCACTGAAAGGGAAGAGGACAATGATGCATCACCGAGCAAACCACAGCAACTATTCTTTTCTGACTTGAACAGGTTTGAAAAAGAGGCTTATTTCTCCCCTGATTATCAGTCTTTTAGACAAATTTACAAAACACCCCAAAAGCCATCATAGCAATGAATGCTGCTGCTGTCCTCAGTACACCCACGCAAGGTTGGGGGCTTATTTTTCTCTCCAGCCTAAAGGCAAAAGCAATAAATTGATAAAGAAAATAAATTATTGTAATGGCTCCCATAGGCATCAGTGGCAGAGGAAGATTTAAAAAATGAAGTGGCCTGTTTGCTCCTTGGTATTCTCCCATTATTCCACTGTCTAAATTTTTTTTTAATTAGTATTTTCATTAAATAAAAATTCCTACTGCATAGTCTTAACACTGCTGATTTTAGATTTGAGTGCTGATACTTCAATATGTTAGACCCATAAATGCAAATTGAAGCAATCACACAAACGTGGGAGCTGTGTGAAAACAGGGCTGAAAGGTTTTTAATCCAAACAAACCCAGTCACTTGATTAAAGTTCTTGACTAATTTGCCCTTTGAGATGTTTTGGGGGAATCTACTGATACCCAGGATATAAACTCTCTTTTGTTTGAGGTACCATCTCCTTCTGTCCTTGCAATACAGTGGAAACATTTCCAAGCTTCCCGTAGCCTTGCCGGCTGTACTCAAGCTCACCTCATTTTGGGAGCCATAGAGCCAGATTAGCACAGACTAATTTGGTTGCCCAGCCCACTTTGGTTGCCTCACAGCAGCCTGCCACTAAGTCTGCTGGAGAGGAGTTTCACTGCTGTTCTAGCACAATGTCCTCAGCAGTCAAAGCAGCTGCACCTCAGCTCCAAACTCCGAGTGAGAAGCAAAACTCCCCCACTATATGTGTGTTGGTGTATGTGGGACACACAAACTGCTGTTCTGTGTGTCTGCAGGATTATGGATGCATATCCCATGGACCAGAGACAATTCAAGCTGAAAGAGCATTCCTACTGACACCCATCCATGGAGCATTCCTACTGACACCCATCCACTGGCTTTTGCTGGAGCCATACGCCTGAGTTTCTGTCTTGAGAATCTGGGATCTGACTCACTTCTCACATGTTCCAGGTGATTAGTACATCTTGCCATTCCAAAACACTCAACCCAGTGAGGAAAATGCAATAAATTCT
Organism: Rhagologus leucostigma; assembly: GCA_013397725.1. NCBI lineage: Eukaryota > Metazoa > Chordata > Aves > Passeriformes > Rhagologus > Rhagologus leucostigma. The sequence goes on along the minus strand of VZTD01001480.1, from coordinate 1,913,492 downwards.
TCCAAGTCATCTTTCAGTGCAAGGTGCCATTAATTCTGTGTCTTACAGACATACGTGTTCACATATTATCATATAAACATGTCACACAATGCATTGCTATGCTCAATCACTTTGAGTCTGGATATTAAGCTTTATTTTTTTTTTCTCCTTAAAGCAAACACACCAAGAAACACTATGGGCTTACCCTAGAGCAGGTTTTGCAAGACTACAAACTACTGACTTATTTTAAGTCAGTAATGACTTAAAATACAGAGAGGTCAGATGTTCTGGTGGAAACCAATTAAAACAAATTGCAAACAAAGCCACTGAGAGCCCATGATATCCCTATAGGGCCAGTCCTTTTCTTAAATTTTGCTTCTTGGAGGCTTCCAGCAGCCTCTTGAGTTAAAACAAATATTGTGAGGTCCTTCCCATGCCCAGGGAAACCTCCATTTTTCCATCTTTAAGTGCAAAGTACAGATTTGTTTTCTTCTCTGTTCAAAAGTCACTCTGCCTGTGCAGTCCTGGGAGCTCTGTCTGCCCATCTCTGTCCCATCCTTCCCCTGCAGGAATCCACCCTGCTGCCAGCTAAAAATGCCATATTGCTTTAGGGAAATATCAATCCCCCCTCCTTCCCCACCCACCAACAGGGCCAGCATCTGAGAGAAGAACTAATTCTCAACAAGATCAAATTTGGATAAAAGAAATCTGGGAGGTTTGTAGGGCCTTTTGGCATAGCTGCCAAGTTGCAATAAAAAACAGGTGTCTTTTATGGCTGTATGTAAAACACAGAGCATACCTTCTGTCAAAAGAAAATTAGTGGGGACCACTTTCTAAATAATCTTTTTTCTATATTGACAAACCCAGAAAATATACACCAATGACTTGCAGGAATAGTTACACAGGTTTCGGAATTAGCAATGCTCATAATTTTGCTTTTCTGTTTTTTTGGGGTTTGTTTGTAGGTGTTTGTGGGGTTTTTTTCTCACATTAATGCTAAAAGATTCTGTGATTGTCAAGAGTATTTCAAAATGTACTATTATTAAATAATATTACCTGGAGAACTAGACATCACTTCCTTCTCCGGTTGGCAGTAGACAAAACATTTAATGTTATATCTGGGACACTATCAAAACCAAAAAAAAGTCACCCAGCAGTGCTTTCATGCCACGTAGATGATGTTACAAATCTATTATTTACTTAGTCTGCTTATTTAAGCGATTTTAGGTCAGTTATAGAGGCAGCTACATTGATACCTTGGCTGTTAACTCTACTTTTGATTAAGAACTTCTCCGTACAACACAAACAAGACAACCAAAAAAATGGTTGCTTGACTGGATTCAAGATGTAGATGGTGACAAGAAGAAATGAGAGCTGGTCCCTTTTCAGTCTTAGGTCAAAGCAAGAGCTCGGTCCCATGTTATTGTGGATTTTTGTCAACAGTAAGACCACGTTATGAATCTTTTGCTGGTACGATCTTTTGCTGCTACAAATCTTTGAGGAGTAGTAAATAGCAGAGGCAGGTTACTTGCAACCTAAAAAATGCATTTTAATACAGCCAAATGCAACATCACACAACTGGGAACAGAGTGAGTCTCCTAAATCTATGAAGAAATCTGCAAAGTAAATCTACAGGCTGAGGAAGCCTATCTGGGAAAGCAGAAACACAAGAAGATTTAAAGGTCACTGTTTAGAAAGTTTTGTAATTTTTGTGACAAATAGTTTATTTGCTGAAAAAATACACTTAACTGCACTTTAAGGCAGGCAAAATTTGTTAGGTAATTAAGCTGAAATTTGAAATAGCATTCAAAGGTGAAAATTGAGATTTTTGCTCTGCTGAATATTACTTTTCTGCAGTTTAACTATAAAATGTGTGCATGCCATGTCTATGGTAATATACATGCATTTAACAACATCTGAGTGCCACACTGAGTCTGCTTCAGTCATCAGTGAACATTCCCTGTGCTTGGAGCTGAGGTCTGAAGGACACCACACTCTCTTCCACAGCAGGACTCACCAAGACAAGCTGCTTCCTGAGGTGCTTTGGAAATGGGATTTGTTCTCATAGAACTTCTCTTACTTTTCAGCAATTTTCTGGGCATGCACATGCTGGGGGTTTTTTCAGTGGCCTTAAATAATCTGTTTGTTCACATCTGACTTCCCTGATATCATGCTTATATTGTCCCAAAGAATTAATTGAGTGCAAGATTCACTGTTACATTCTCTGCCCCTTAAAAAGAGGCACAGTTTCCTACCCAGGCCACAGCTCCAGCAACAGTCAGGAATTACTAGTGTTTGATGATCTTTTGTTTCAAGACCTCCATCTCTTGTACTTTGAAATTGGAATTCCTTTGCCTGCAAGGCCCCTAGAATCTGACAGCTGACTTCTTGAACTTTCCTAAACTGCAACAGCAAAGAAGGTAAATCTATCAGTTCTGCCTCTTACAGTAATAGCATTTGCTAAGGGAGGGATAAATAAAAAAAAGCAAGCAGTGCTGGTAATGTCTGCTAAAACTACTGTCCTTACCTTTTTTTTTTCCTCCATTAGTTGAATTAAATCTTATCTGTTTACAGACTCTATTGAACAGATCTGTTGAAGTACTGGTATATCTTGCTTGGATTCAGCAACTCCAGATGTCATAAGGATTAGAGAAGGAAAAGCACTTTAGCAGCTGCATCAATTGTGGGAGGTTTTTTTCAGAGAAAGAAATACCTGGCCTTGTTCTGCTTTGTCTTCTTCACACCATCTCCATGTAGCCCAAGCTGTGCTAATCTGCTCCAAGAGAGGGGGGAAAAAACCAGAGAGGAATAAGCCAATAAGGAAAAGTAAATAGTCTTAGAACATAGAATCCTGATGCAACGAAGAGTTGTACTACCAGAGTTGTACTTCTAGGTTCAAAATTCATCTACCGCTTTCCATTGGTGGCACAGAATAAGAACAGGTATTTACAGACACCAAACACTTTTAAAAAATGTCGAATCTCTCTTCTCCTGACATGTATCAGTCCTTGCTGTACTACAAGCTTAAGAGAAGCTCTTCTCTAGGAATTGTAACTGAAGTAGGTGAAGATTAAAGGGAGAAGTATTCCCAGAGGTCCTAATGACACACAGGAACACTTCTGTGGCTGTATCTAACTAGCACTACCTTCCTTTTCCCCCTTCATTTGAGTGGCAGCATTGCATTCTCATATTAATGTTCCCTCAGAAAAGACTCTCCTTGTGTGCCAGGAATGATCAAATCTCCCTTCATCGAGTAAAATAACAGAGTAATAAGGAAATCACATTTTTTCAGCTAGAGAAATCATTAGCTCAAGAGAATACCCAAGCCATGAGACTCTCTGGTGTTTTTCTTTCCCCTAAAGAGTTCGGCAGTATTCTAGCTATTAAAGTCCTGACAAGAAAAAATAAAATAAAAGTTCAGTGAGTATTGATACCTTTGGAAATATTTACCTCAAATTAATACTAAGTTACTTTAAGCTTTGAAATATTTACCTCGAATTGGAGAGACATATGTATGCATGTGTTAAGAGTTGATAAAGAAGGATTCATGCATCCAAAGGATTTAGGATTTGATGGAAGAAGAGGAAGGTTTCACTGTTCACAGAAGCAGTTACTGAGTTTTCAAGACTAGTTAAAGTTCAAGATTCAAATAGAGACACATCTTGGAGACCAGAGAAAAAGCTGGGAAGTCCAGAAAGAAAAAGCATCAAGGCACAAGAAACAGAAAAAGAAAAGATTTTATGTAAACCCACAGATTTCTATTATTAGACCAATTTCAACCATCCTGTCCCATTCAGAGCACCTCTGAAAAGAGTTACCTTTAGTAACCAGAAAGGAAAGAGGCAACTCTTAAAGTCTAAAGCCTTCTAGAGAGCCTCCTTACAGCACAGAGAATGTTAATACCTGACACACTGACAGTGAGTTGCACTCCTGTATCTGGGAAAAGGATGACTGCTTTTAACATAAGACAAGAGGTCAGCAAAGTTTCAAGTACCTACAACTTGTGAAATACCAGTAGTTTTCTCTTTCAGAAAAGAAGCTCATTGCTTTGAGTCCATCCAAGCATAGAAACAAGGATGCTCACACTGTCCTTAGCACCTCTCTTTTCTGCAGCAGCCAGGGTGTGCAGAGACAGAACAGTTCCAGCCCAGAGCTGAGCAACCTCTGTTAAAGCTAAGAGCAATTTCTTGGCTCTTGCATGTATCTGTCCCATCCCAAGCCTTCCCACAAAAGGCTCTGCAGTTGTACATTCATTTAGAATATGAATTCTCCAATCCAAGTGGGAATCCTCCCACAAGTGAGCTAGGTAGATTTCAGTTCAATTCCAGACCTATTCCTGTATCCAGCACTTAACTGGTCTCCTGGTTAGCAAATTCAAGTGGAAGCTGATCCTGTGTAACAGACAGCAACAAATAAGAATATAGGTACTTCTTTTGGACTGGACTTGAGGCCCATCTGTTTCAATAAGATGGCTCTTAACAGGCCTCAGCACTAAATACTTTAGGAGAGGCAGCAAAATCTGTATTAGGCAGATAGCAGATAATCCTCCCTCAGAGTGGATCTCTTCTAAATTCTCAGCAGAACCAGAGAAAAATCCCTGAAGGGTGGAGTTTAAAATCCTCAGGGTTAAATAAAATGGTTTTCAGGAAGCTCATAGGTTGAAAATAAATTTTAAAACATTTACAAATAAAATAAATGTTTTTATCTTAAAATATGTTTTTAAAATAAAAAAGTGTTTTTATTTTAAATCAGATTGTCCTGGGGGGAGGTGAAAGAGGAGGGAGAGGGAAAATACATTTCTTCTCTACTGATTAATGAGATCTACTGCTGATTCTTTTATTGTAATGAGGGTAAGATAGAAAACTTATGGAAATTTCTTTCCTTTAGTGCTAGTGTTTCTGTGTGTGCTGCATTGCTGTGTTGAGTCTAAACATATCAAAGATATTTGAATCATTTATATCATACCCTAAGCCACTAAGAACTGTTGCATGCCAAGAATAGAAGCACAAGTAGCCAACTCATTCTTATAAGCAGAAGGACTTTTTTTTTCTCACACAGATGCAATAAAAATCTAGCAAGACAGCTAATTGTAACTTAATCTTGTCAATTCTATGTGCAAAATCAATTCTAGATATGGTTGGAAAATGTGCAGAAAGAATAACAACAGGAAATTTCTGGCCCCCTCTGGGATTTAAAAGCCAGATTCAGTGGTATTAAATAAAGTACCATAGCTAGATTTGCTAAATCAAATAATTGGACTAATAAGGACATCTGGAAACAGTTGGTATCAGACACAACTCAATTTGTGTTTCCTTCATGACCTCAATGCATGGCTGAAACAGGGGCACTGCTGTTTGGAGCACAGGTGCCAAGTGCTGAACACTTCAGTGGAAGTTGGGGAGAAGAAGTTTGGGATAAAACTGGCAAATGTATCTAAGCATTAATAATAACACTGATTCAAGGTCATCACATTATTTAATGAGAAGAGATAGTTTTGTCTTTATTACCTTATTAAGAACTTCATTCAACTATATTCTCATATTAGACTCGATGGTTGGTGTTGCTCAGAGCCATTAAAGCCTCTTGGTGCTCTCAGGGTCCTGGCAATGTAACTCCTCTGGTTGGATTTGCACTGTTGTTTTTATCAATTTGGGGGTGTGTGCTTTTTTTATTTGGAGACAGATTCAGCTCCCAAGATGAGAGTTACTGTTAGAACAAGGTTTACTCAGTTCAGTTTCGCTGACTGACTTACCATGGCAAAAAAGTTTTAAAATTGAACACATCTCTTTCAATTCAGAACTGCTTTGGCGGAATCTCAACAATTGCCAGATGCTGCAAGATGAAGCACTGGTCTATTAAACAAAGACACAAAGGACATGGGGTTTAGTGCACAGATCTGTTAATTAAAAACAAAAAAGCTGGATATATAACAACTATATTTCTCCCTTATCTACTATATACAAGGCTACTACTATTCTTTGGAGCCTGTTTCTGAGGGCCTTTACAAAGGGAATAGAATAACCATGAAAGTAATATTAGCAGAAGTCAGCTGAGCTAATAATAGAGCTGGCTTGTATGCAATGGGATCTAAGAAGAAATGGATGAACTTTAAAAGCAACTAAATTTAAGAAAAATAATTTAGTATACTTTGTTGTTCTTATATTGGTTTTTATAATCTGATATTTATCCCTTTTCCTCACAAGATAAAATATAGGAGCCTGTTAATAGCCTGAATTTTCACAAGCTTCGTTGCCCTGGAGTACCAGGCTGCTCCTTGACAACTTCTCCATTAGTGTTCATAGGATTCTCTCCTTTTCTGCACAGAAAGGATCAGAACTCCAGGTACAAGATCAGAATTGTTTTCTAAGAGAGCTAAACTCCCACAGATGACTTAATCCTGTCAGCAGTAACACTCAAGAGCACACAGAGAACTATTCTGCATGTCATTTTTACATGATCTCTCCCAGCATCAAAACTAAGTTTATGCAAGGGGGAAAAAACTGCAAATCCACAGGCAAAAGAAGTCGTGTTCTGCAACACATTAATAGTTCAAGTGCTACTTGAAGACAATTCATTCACCTTGAGTTTTGACTCTAGAGTTGTCAAAGAGACTGCAGTGTACATCAAGACTCATTTCAAAAATTCAACAGCTGCTTAAAGTGATTAAAAAAAATAATAAAAAATGCGACCACTGCTTCCCTGTTAGTAAAGCAGATAACAGTCTTTCATAAGATTACTTTATCCCATATGTCCAGCCTTGTCAGATTCATAATCCTCTCTTTGTTAGGTACAGGATAACATCTGCTTACATTACCCAGTTCCAAGCCAGCACTGTGAAGCTGGGGCTCCTCTCCTGCAGCCTTCAAAGCCTGATCAACAGCAAGAGCAGGTACAACTCCTATGGGCTTTGCTCGACTCCTTCCCCTCTCCTGGGACTGCCTTCCACACTGTCCTGACACTGGTGTTAAATGGATCCAATATCGACACATCTGAGGCAACTGAATTTGAGATCAAATTTGTTTCCTGTCCTCAGCTTTGCTCAGTTATCCCAGTTTTGCCTGCATGTGCTGGCGTTCTCCTTGCAAGCATGCTCTGTACTTCATTGACACTCTGGGCTCTACAGCACCGAAATAAGAGAGCAAACAAAGGTGAGCATTTCACATCTCAGGGGTCCTGCCTGTGGCCACTCATAGCACCCTTTCCTGCATCCTGGCCCTGACACCATGGAAAAGTACAGAAGGAAGAGATTCTTATTAAGGACTGTGACACGCAGCTTCCATTAGCAAGATACCAAAGGAATTTAAGAGATTTAACAATTTTTATAGCACGTGAATTATACCTGTACACACTCAATTCACCTTTGAAAAGAGAGACACCATGACTGTACAGCCTAGAGACACAGGCTGGCTCAAACAATGTCAGGGAACATAGTATTGCTTAAGTAAAATTTAATGAAAAATATGAGCCTCAAGCTAAACACAGGAACCTGTTATCATGTCAAAAAAATGGAATGCTAGTAGTTAAAACACAGTGTGGTAGAGATCTTCTGGTTATTGTTTGTTTTAAATGTAACAAAAGGCAGAAGAATGCAAGAACGGCATCGAGTTGCATGAAAAGAGGAAGAAATGATGAAGAAATCGTCTAACTTTTTTCCTGTGGAAGAACAGGCAATTTTTCAAATTTTTCAAATTTTTCAAAAACAAGACAGATTTTTCAGTGAAGACTTGCGTGATGAAATCTTGGGGGAGCAGTCTTTCATTTGGGCTCGGTAGTAAAGAATTGCTGTCTAAACAGTTGACTCCGTTACCAAGTCTTCCCCAAAACTGAGCTGCTTGCAAAAACTGAGTTTTTGTCTACATAAAATGACTAATGAGAAAAAAAAAAAGATGTGCCAGATAAAACAACAAAATGGAGCAGTTCAAGTCTGGAAAGGCAAATATTGATATTACTGACAGAAAAAAAGGAATTAACTTGAGATTGTATCAGCTCTTTTGCTGCCTCATAATATGCAAAGCCAGCCCCTTTGTCCACGTAGCCTTGACTGAGCACACAAGATCTGTTAACTTCAACTCTTTACACTATAAACTCACATTAACTTCAGCAGGGCATTTATCTCCACAGATGTAGTAGTGTGGCAATAAAGATTGCAATTCAGAGTTCCGGAGTTCTGATGACTCCAATAATGTATGTATTAAGTTTAGGAGTGGTGTAATTCTTTGTAGGATTGGGACCCAATATTAAAATCTCTTCATGAAAGAGACAGTTCCTTCCTGTGTTTTTATACCAGAGCCACAGTCTTTATTGCAGCTTTTATGAGCCACAATAATTCAAAATTCAACTTCCCTAGATTGCAGCTTTTTCTTTTTCCTATTTTACTTTTGCATTTCATTTCACATGCCCTGCACAATCTACACTGAATATGAACAACCATGTTTGCCATAACAAAGGAAAACAGAAAAGGACCCTTTGCAGCAGCGACCATTTCTGCCTGGATTGCCATTGATCCAGTGGTATTTTTTCGCATTCATCCCTCCAGATTTATTCTTGAAAAAGCGATAACCAGTCAGAAGAGTTATCACCTTGTCTCCTTGTGGAAATGCATTGCCACCCAAACCACAACTCATACAGCAAATATCAAGGCCAGCAGTGGAATATCTCTGAAACTAAGAGGTAGGAACATTTCACCTAATGACAAAACAAAACCCTCAACAAAATCCCATTACATGTTTCTTGCTGAGATAGTTTTTTCCTAATAATTTTTGCTCCAAAAGCAATTGGAGCCCATGTTGCTCACACCTGCATAATGAAACAAATCAGACAAAAACTACTCTTTCCTATTGCTTTTATTCATCCACAACTTGCATGATGGATCACCACGTTTGAGCAATCAGCAATGTGCTCTGTGTTGAACCTTTGTTTCAAATGGAAATAGCTAAACCAAAATCAAAGGAAAGTGTTATGTCTTTGATGTAGTTCCATATATTTGTTATGCTGGGAGGGCTAAGACTGCTAGATCCAGCTGATGTCAACAGATTGGTTAAATCCTCTTTCAGACTTCGTGGAAGGAACAATTAAATCCCTGTAGATATGTCCACAAATGCTTTAATAATGCCACATTTTTCCAGCTATTCCATTACCTGGTTTGTTCCCATTGTGTTTCTGAGAGAAGGCCTAAAGAAAAGAGCTGAGACCAGGATCCAGAGATGTCACAGTGAGCTCTTCCAAGATGGATGGTTAATCACTGTGTCAGACTGGGGGTACCTGAGCAAGGTGACTTCCTGGTTGTTCTTCCCTTTTGTGACCAAAAAAGCAACACCACATGCTGTCTGTGAGAAGAAATGTCCCTGTTTCTGGCTACAAGATACAAAATTTTGGTGATGATTTCAGACAAATAATTAAGTTCTTAAACTACTAAACTTGTAATTACATCAGAGCTCACCTAAAACTTACAGAATAAGCCCAAAATATTTGCCGTCTCAGATCTGTCATAGCAAACGTGAATGCTTTCCTGGGAAGAAGAAATGTGAAGCTTGGGAACCCGTAAACTCTTCAAAGGCAGACGAGCTCCTGTCGGTCACATAGCATTATGAGGGGTAGAAAAAACAAGGAAAAAACCCAAACAAACCAACAAAAAACTCCAGCAAGCTTTTCTAGGGAAAAAAAATAATAATTCACACAAGTGGCATAATTGTGTACAATATGTAACCACAGGAAATAACTACTTTGCCATGTTCATCCATTCAGAAAGGAGAAAATGGAAGTCACTTCAGCTAATCCTTTTTAGACTTGCACAGACTGCATCCTGCTACAGCAGCTCTGGTTTTGTGCTGCCAGCTGTGAGTGCTGCTAAATCACCGCCCTGAAAGCTGGGTTTAATTCAGGCACATGGAGCCTGAGCACACTGCTACAAATGAAAAACGCCTTTCCCACACAGTGCTGCATTCAGCATTCAGAGGGCTGGAAATATTCCAGCTCCAGTGTGAGAATCACTTGTGCTTCCTCAGAAAGGAACACCATAGGGGTATGTGATATAATGAATGGGTTAGTTCAAGTTGATTAGGCTCCCCTGGTCATCCTGGAAAATGACACCAGAATAAGAGGGAAACTCAAGCATACGAGCTACACGGCAAAACAGGAAGAAAAGTTAAAGCACATGAAAAACAAATATGTATTGTGGAGCTTTAAAACCTCTGACAACCCAGACAAATACTCTAAAGAGGTTAATATATATAAATACGATTTCATTTTTGGTTTGGTTTGTTTAGACTTTTGGTTTTTGTTAAGTGAGTTTATTTGTTTGGTTTGGGTTGTTTTTGTTTTTTTTAATACAACTTCAAGGATATTTTGTTTCACTCCAACACAGAACCAAGCCAATTTTGAAGTGTAAAAATCTTTCATCCATGGAACTTCCTCTACCATAGAGCTCTTGTCTGGTGTATCACATCACATCACAGTGCTTCAGAGCTTGGGATCTCACTAGAGCATCCAGTAAATGGATTAAATGCATCCATTAAATGGAGTTGGTTTTGGTGCTTCATAATCCTATCTAGGCAATCAATACGTACTTGCTTCTGACACAACTACTTCATTACAGAGTCTGCAACTGCTTTTGCACCAGGGCGATATTACCTAGAAGATGCCTTACTCACTGAAGCATTTCTGCAACTCAGGCATAGCTTGTTAGGTGCGTGTGGATCCTGGCCCACAGTCTGCAGAAAATCCTGCCAGTGGTTGTAGCTTTCTCCATGAGTTTCGTACATTTAAAGCCAGAAATCACTGAGCACCACTGCCAGGAACTCAGTCAGGATCAGCTTGAAGGTCTAGATTGCCAAGGGCTTTACTTTTTTTTAGTGCAATTTTAAAAGGGGAATCTATTATCTAGTATTTTTAAGCCAGTTTTTTTTTTGTTTGGTTGTTTTTTTTAAACACCTTTTTTTTTAAATAGAATTATATCAGAGGAAAATAACTTTTGCAGAAGAAGTTAAAGAAATAATAATTTGCTTTTATGTGGTACTATGATTTATAATAAAATTTTTAAAGTGCTCTTGACATGGGAGCAGTTGAGCATGCCAGAACAGCCACACGCTTTCTCAACACTGATCACCATGGTCTGATAAAACACTTCCTTTACACACAGAAAGAGTGAACTCAGGAAAACAGCTAGGCAAAATAATGACCTTTAAGTTATGTACCCATGGGAGAAGTAAGGAGGGAAAAAAAAAAGACACCATCTCTCAGATAGCTGAGAAACAATCTGATTGTATTGCAGATCATTTGCAATACTTTGAAGAGAGGGTCATTTGGGCAATAGCTCTGTCAATTCATTGGAAGAATTAAGATGAGCAAAGAATGCTGTTTTTCTGTTCTTGTAATGCACAGCTCTCCATTTGAAACTCCATCTGAAAAACATTCACTTGTAGCTGTTCATAGCTAATGCATCAGCAAAATCCTTCAACATTAAACAACATGGAAAAGAAGATCAACTTCCCTCCCTTGAGAAACTTTTTGGTGGGTGCAGGCGGGGAGTCCCTTTGAAGGCTATTTAATACTTCAGTGCATTTATCACTTTAAAGAGGATTTCGCTTCTAATTTTCTAACTCTGGAAGTGCAGCTTTTTTAAAGCTGGGGATGTTCTTGGTTAGCTATCTTCTCTGCTACATATTTCATACAGAAATTTTGACTTGGCTACAACCTCAAGCCCTTTAAACGCTGTGGCGCTCAAGTGCTAATTCCTATTGCATTATCTGAAAGCAAAGCTGGTTCACATATGAGGAAGCAGATCCATGAGAATCTGGATTCTTATGATCTCTACTAACTAATGCACACTGGAAGATGTCTGCTTTTCTGGTTTGTGAATTCTCAGTGTGTGCATGCACACCAAGAAACAACACTTAGTGCTGAGCTACCCTGTGTACTAAAACAGCCACACCATCATGCACCTACTGCCTGGAAAAAGGAATATTTCCATCTTTCCATTCCAAACCTATTTTTTCCCCATGGCCACATCAAAGAAGAAAGCAGCACTTTAAGTGCCAGGTAGCACAAAGAATATCTCTCCAAACAAGGATTCATTCCATTATAAACAAGCTCCTAGAGGTTATTATAACACATTTTACTTAGCAAGTAGATACCTTGGGATCACCAGATTAGTTACTGTGGATCACAAAAGTGATTATTGCCTATTACCCTTAAATCTGAAAATAATATCTCAAATTAAGAGGTTACTAAAGTTAACCAGAGAATCATAATGTAACTCAGACTGGAGGGGACCCTCCAGATGTCATTATGATCCAATCTCTTGCTCAAAGCAGATGTAAATTCACTGTTGGATAAAATTGTTCAGCTTTGTTTCAGTTAAGTTTTAACTTCTCTGAGGATGAAGATAATTTCTAAGTTTACTGCATATCCTAATTAAGTACATAAGGTGTATAAACAGCCAAGGGATTTTAACTAGAATTTATTAGTCAGAAGGTTTTTCCTATGTAATAGTTTTGATGAAAAGACCTGACACTATCCCGCACTTTGTTTTAGGTGTCTATATTGTGCTTTCAGGATTAACAAAAGGACAAAAAGAAAATTGCATCCTGTCTTAAGCTTCCAAATCTGTGCACATCTCTAACAATCTTATTTCATCAGATTTTCTTTATTTAGCTTTTAAAATTAAAGGTTTACTACAATTGCATAAATCAGAGGTATCTATTTTCCTTTTGCAACTAATCAACAATTGGGTAAATCTGATGGAAATAGGTTTGTCTTACCATTTTTCTTTAGAAAATTATTTTGATGACAAAGAAGCACAAAACTTCTGCCATGCCATAAGGCTCTTTTTTAGAAAATGGAAGAATGTCCTATTGAAGCTGCATAGAAATGATCCTATTATATGTGAACCGTTTAGAGCACAGTGGTTTCCTAACAATTAGAGCTTTATGTGTTTTGTTCACAGCTTATATAAAAATTCTCAATAGACTATTTGCCCTCGCCTTCTCCCACAGAAAGTTTGAAAAGACATCAGCAAAGATTCTTTATGGCATCTAATTTATTCTCTTGAAATTACCTGCAATTCCTTAGTAAAAGAGATGTTTTCAAATGAATTATTTCTCTGCCAATTACAACTTCTCTCATCATGTTCTGGCTCTGCAAGAGCACCAACATGACAACTTCTCCTAACTAGGAAAAAAGGCAATGTTTTTTTTTCTTACGGCAGTTTGATTTTGTTTCTAAATTCACAAGTCAGCCTTTGTGAACTGTATTCAGAACTCAGGTAAAAGTGCTTTGTTTTACAGTTCTCTGTAATACACCTTTGAAGACCACAGAAGCATGGAAATAGGGAGATGGTGGTGATCTCTCTCCCATAAAGCAGCTAATTACATGATCATCTTGAACTCTCTGAAGTCGATTACTGTAATTACTGCAACTGTTGTGTTGTCATATTTCATTCGGAAAAAAATTGTAGCATGAGAGAAAACTGCCAAATGTGGTGCTCCAGACTTTTCCCACTTTACAGAAATGTGTTTAAGATGAACGCTTCTGTCCAGCTCCTAAAGTGTCCGTGAGCTGGAGAGGCACAGTCCCTTGTGACAGTGACTCTGCTAATGGGAACCCCTGTGAAATGGAGTGACATTCAGCATAGGGAGAAGGCTCAACTCCAGTGTCTCAAAGCCAGCCCCAGCAGTACAGAGTACAGCAGAGGAGGCAGCACTGCCCAGGAGGCACCCTGAGAGCTCGTTTCACTTTGCTGCTAAACTCCACTGTAGCAAGAAGCTTTTCACAGAGTCACCTTACACATTCCCTTCCACACCCTTCTGCCAGGGGCCCTATGCAAACAGGAGAAACTCAGCCATCACTGCAGGCAACCACTGATCCCCAACACAGAAAATCCCACTGGAGAGAAACTTTGCCGTCCTCAAGAGGTTTTCAGGAGTTTGCTTGGCTTAAAACAAAGCTTGAATAAGAAAAAAAATTATAATACAAGGTTAAGCTCAGCTTCATCCTGATGGAACTACTCATCTGTCATACAAAGATAGGTATATTCTCCATGAACTGCTTTTTTTAAGGGCACATACACAAGCTATTTCCTCACTACAGTGGGGATGTCCAAATAAATCTCTTACAGGCAAGTAACAGGAAATATTTCAGCTCCAGGTGACTACACTCAACTATTTCCCAACCTTCAGGACAGCCAGTGAATGTCTAAAAGTATTAGCACTTTGAAAAAAACAAAGAGAGAGAAGTTTACAAAACACAGTGGTAACAACCTCTGCATTAGCCCTCTGTTCTAACTTCAAACACAAACTCTTCTAATAGTCAGTACCACACAAAATGTGTCACACTGTATTGTGATTCTGAGTTTTGCTTCCTTGAGACAGGATATAAATGGTGATATAGGCAGCAATTTTTCTGTGCTTTAAGGTGCCATAAATATTTAAGGCTCTCTCCTGTAACTGCCTACCTCAGGAAAGGCTGAGCAGATTCTCCAAGGAGCGATACTGAGACAGATAAACTGTGAGCCATGTCGAGGGACCTGCAAGTTGCATTTTGATTTTAACATAGCTGTGGTCACTAGAAGTTTGCTGGAACAATGTACATAGGGCATGGCAAAAATTCTTCGAAAAACTGTTGCATAGTGCATCCTTTGTGCCCCATCAAGCCTCTTAAGCACTAATCCTTATTCAAGACCAACATAACCTCCCAGGATAACTGTGTCAGACCAGCACAGGCTATGCCAAGGCAGAACTTGGATTCGACACCATTTGCCTTCAGCATGCCAGACCTACTCCAGTCAATGTAAAGAGAAAGCAGGGCTAAAACCCCTCTCGTGTCACAGTTCACTTCTTAGTCCCCGTCTTCAATGTGCAGCGGGTGTGTCAGACAGGCAAGATAAGGCAAGAGATGTCAGCAGGGCTTTGCTTGCAGATGGCATTGTCCAAGACGAATGAAGAACATTATTTTGTAAGGAATTATAGAGAAACCTCAAAACTGATAGGGTTTTTTTGTGCTGACTTCAAGTGATTCAGGATTTCATGCTTAAAGTCTCAAAGATAACATAAAATATTGAGAAAAAAAATCAGAACCATTGCAAATTAACAAATTCTGTCTGTAATGTTAGATGAGGTAGGCGGCATTACCACTTTTCCTAAGAAAACTCAGGAACTTCATCTGGCTTTTTCTACGACTTCCTGAAGACACTGGCAGTGGAAGGGCTACTTTTTTAGTGGATGTTTTCATCCTTATCCATATCACTCTTTTGGGATTACCTCTGTCTTAACTGCTAACGAGAGCATGAACAGATAAGGACAATACAGCACTTTTATACTGACATGCATGATAAAATAAATAGTTTTCATTTCACAGAGTTAAATGTATTCCATGTTCTCACAATGACTACTTAATAGTTTTGGGACTCTGTGTGTGTTTCCCTTAGAAGAGAAAAGCAGAATGCACTACACCATTTTTTTCTCCTCCTGGATCTAATTATTCTCTAATTTAAATGCAAAGGCCAATCCAGGTTGCTCCTGAGACACTGTGGGACTCTATTAGGATCTTTTACATTAAGACTTTTTATGATAATGATTATATGATAAAGAGCATCTGGAGTCTAACACAATATTAACACTATTTCTTAAAGGTGCAACCCTATTTTTTCCCAATTTAACACTCACCTTGGCTACACTTACACAGCCTAGCTTAAGGGAAGAGGATCTTTTCTTCCGAGGAGCCTGTATCAGTTATGACAATCTCAGAAAAGCCTGGTACGGGGACAACACCAACTTTAACCTCCGTTAAACAAAAGGTTCTGCATCTTCAGACTCAGTTGAGCTAATTCCCTACTGTTCCAGTATCTTCTACACAGAAATAGCCTGCTATTTTGCTCATGTAAATTTAAAAATAATATCATTAAAATCTTGAGACAGCCCCAAAGAGAACTCCCTGGCACGCCTGCTGGAACACAGCTTTTCATTGCAGCCCCTCCTAAAACCTCCATGGCAAGCAGGGAGACACTGATAAGAATTGTGCCCATTTGTAAAATGAACACGGCCAAGCATCCTTTGTGGGAACCTCTCAGCTGTCCTGAGGAAAGCTGAGCATATCCACGACCTCAGAAATCATGGAGTCAGGTAGAGCATAGGAAAGGTGAGGTTCTGTTTTCATTCACCAGATTCCCCAGAGTCTGAGACATTAAAGACCACACTTTGTTGCTGACTATCAGTTTGGGCTTTCACTTTACTGTACCGTATTACAATTCAATGGAAACAGATTATGCTACGTTAAGAACAAGCCCAATTTTTTATTTATAAGTAGGAAAAACCCCAGATTTATGATAACGTTATGATCTCCTTCTGCACACAAGTAGCTTACAAATAAAGAAACAAAACATTCAAAGTAGGCAATGAAAGACAAAACCCCAGCTTTTCACCTGCAGTGTTTAAGGTCCCAATGGTGTATGGATTTAACCACAATTTGCTTCTTCCTATAATTCTCTCATATATTTCATGCCACTGCACAGGTATCTATCTATGTACCTAGGCAATTAACAGAGATGAGCACTTAGAAGATTAGATTTTGAAAGATCCAACTTCAAAAAGAGCTTGAAAAGCACAGTTTTTACTCTAGATAGTTAAAAAGGTCTAACTCCATTCCTTACTCTTTTTTCAAGTATAGTACAAACTTTTTGTTTCCCTTTTTGATGAAATATTAAATATATATGTGAAGGAAAGTATCAGGAATATGAAAACACTTTAAGAATTTTTTCCTAATCATTAGATTATAGAATTTTAATAATTTTATTCCACTACCACACTACTGCAACTGCACCATATCTGTAAAGAAAGCAGCAGGCTAAAAGAACAACAAAGCCACCTTGCATTTTTCCATACTGAGCTATTATGGTTCATCTGTGCCTTTTTGCTTCACCAATAAACCAGCAATCTACACATCTATACCCTACCTGTTATATCAACATAAACTTATCACAAACAGAACAGTTCCACTGATTACTGAGTACAGTGGCCATATAGGAAAGCAAAGTGTTTTTCTGCATCCCTGTAGCTTTGAGATAAACTCCATAGCCCACAGGCTACATTACAAGAGGAAGGACACTTTCCAATCTGAGATAGAGTTTCAATCTATAATTAACGTACACATAAATGCCTCATTATTTCTGCACAGACTTGCAGAAGACATTTTAAGTGCACATTTTTAACCAAGTAGGGCCTATTAGCCAGCAAACTGAAGCACAACAGCAAGAAACTTCTGTCCTCAGTGTTCCGGAGCTGAAAATGCTCACTGAGGCCAGCCCTAACAAAGGAACCAAGGAGATAAGTACTTATGGCCATGAGTCTCTTGTCTCATGGTGCATTTTCCGATTCTCTTGATGTAAAACTAATTCACGTGGTCTCAGGTTCATGCTCCATATTTTCACCTTTTACGTTCAGTGAGCGAAACCAGTAATACCCGTTTTGATTATTTTTCTAATGCTTTGTGAGGCTGTTCATAGGCTTCCCAAGAAATTACACATAATTCGGGAGGAGCAAGACCAGTAATCTCTTAGGAATGCTTTCAAAGGGAGGGAGCTATCATGTGAGACCAAAGAGTACAAAAGATTACTAAAATAAAATGTAAAATTCTGGTATCATCTCATTTAAATGAGAATAAATTTTATTGGTTTATAGGTCTAAATTATTTACACAGTTTAGAGTATTTCCATAATCCAAGATAGTGACAGGAAAGAAAAAAACCCCCTCAGCATCCTGACAGTATCTGACCATCATTTAGATGCAGTCATTCTCTAGAGAAATTAATGTAGCCTCAAGAAAAACAAGAGTGCTCAAATTTATATTATAGGTATTCTCTGCTTTCCAAAGTCAGAGCAGACCATTAAATGTGACTCTATAAAACCAATATCCAAAGTTGCATTGCTTCTTAAAGAACAAGGATGGAATTTTGCTCTGGAAAAGGAAAATCCACCTTTTTTATACCTTCCAATTTTTCATTCCACTAGATGTCAAAATGAATAAAAGAATCTTTCAGAAGCCAGTTTTAACATATAACTAAATTGAAGCCTCAGGGTTAGAAGTAGGCCAAGGACCAGCATTATTAGTTTTATTTTTTGGTTAAATCACATTTTTGATAGGATTTCCTGACACTGAAAATTCGGATTCTTAGATGTGCTTTATATATGACTTGTCTGTTCACTGTGATATTTACATAAACCACTTTTTTATTATTATTTTTAGAGGGAAGACACTAGAATAAGTAATCAATCTATGTTTTATATTGTACTATTAGAAGAATGACCAGGCTTTATAAAGATTGTAAGGTATATACTGAGAACAATTGCCCATTGTTCTCAATGTGTCCATTATAATGTAGGTGATTAAGGATTTACTATTCCATTGTCACCTATAGTTAGAGACAATCTGCTTCCCTGCATTGTCCAGGGGCTGGTTGATACTCTTTGACAGAATTCCTACCCTTAGGATTGATGAAATATCTGAAACACTCAAAATAGATCTAGTTAATTTAACCAAGTGTTTCCTGACTTTGTATTTTTTGATGTTTTCATACTTACAGGACTGTGCAGTTTCATGAAACAAAATGAACCTATGTTTGCGTGATTTTGGTTCAGGATTTTTGAGTGGAGGAAAACTGAAGAAGTCAGAATGTCAGCTCTGTCATTCAGGATTCAAAATTGTCAGTGCGAAGCAACCAAAACTCTTTATATCATGTGGTGATATTCTCAGATAGAAAATCTCAGAGAATTTTAGATATTCTTTTACTTGAAATGCTCATTTATTTTTAACATTGTCTTTTTCAACAGTTTGTTATTTCCTGTATGCAATAAACTGCAAGGTCGTCCAATTTACTAATCAATTGTCAATGTTCTTGAAAAATTTTAAGGAGCTTTTTTTGTGTCTTCACTTTAACTCTGCTTGCTTAGGGAAGAACCACAAAACCTAGAGAACCACTTCCCAAAGGAAAGAAAAGCCAAAACAACGAGACGTACAGCAAAAGGTAGGACCTCTGGCAAGGGACTCTCAGAGTCTGGTACAGCCTTCAGGCAGTCAAGGGAAATCTGCATTCCAATGTCATGTTGTGTGTTTGACTGGGGACAGCCAGGCACAGTGATGACTTTCTCTGCCAGTCAAGGTGAGAGGCAGTTCAAAGGGAAATCTTCTTCCAATTACACACCGTTAGGAGTGGGGTCAGTGATAGGCTTAATCCTTCCTGTGCCCTACACAAGGCATTCTCCGGGTTTTGTCATTTCTGACAGTTTCCCATCCACAAGTGGCACATGGACAGAGTTGCAGGCTGGAAAGAGGCAAGACCAAGACAACATTAAGGGGCTAAATCTAAGTCCATGTTTAAGGAGTGGTTATACTGTACTGAAGGTAGAGCCAAACATATTTCTTCGGGTTTCTTAGTGAGTTACCAGTTGATTTCACAGGATCAGACCTCAGAATTTAAAGACAATCCCTCTCTAGTTTTCCTGTCTCCCTGTCCCTTCACAGCCCACAACCTTCTGGGAAAATGATCACAGAATCAGATTTTTTTGGGTTGGAAAAGCCTTCTGAGCTCATGAGCCCAACTGTTCCCCCAGCATTGCCAACACCACCACAAACCCATGTCTCCAAGTGCCACATCTACACCTCTTTTAAAACCCTGCAGGGATGATGACTCCACCACTTCTTTGGGCAGCCTGTGCCAATGCTTGATAACCTGTTCGGTGAGGAAATATTTCCTAATAGCCAATATAAACCTCCCCAGGCAAATCTTGAGGCCATTGCCTCTTGTCCTATCACTCGCTACTTGGTACAAGAGTCAGACCTACACCTCGCTTACCATCTCCTGTCAGGGAGTTTTGGAGAGTGATAAGGTCTCCCCCAGCCTCATTTTCTCCAGGCTAAAGAACCCCAGCCTTCTCAGCCACTCCTGATTAAACCTGTGCTCTAGACCTTTCACCAGCAGCATTGCTATTATGTAACAACAAACTCTGAAACAAGATACATACCTATTAAGACCAAAACGGATCATTAGATCATTTTACTCCGACCTTTCATAAGCCATGTCAAATATTTTTCACCAGTTGCTTGTGCACTGGGGCTTAATAATTTGGTTTTGATTGAAACAGACCATCTAGTAGATGTACATATGGAAAAAACTGACGAGCTCTATTAAGGGATAGCAGTGCCTGAACAGTTAGTAAGCCTTGTTGTTACAGTTATGATTTATTTCTAGTCAGAGTCTTTCCAGTTTTAATGACAACTCCAGTTTCCATGGCTCTGTGCTACAGTGACTGTAAGTAAATGTTTCCAAAACAAAAATTCATTTAGGACCACAAAGTAAATGCTAGTGCTATAGACTTGAACGTTTTTTGACATGTGGTTAAACGTGCCAGTGGGATGGAGCAGCTTTGGGTTGTGGCAGTACAACTCCTGGCATTTTCATTTCTTACTACATGGGATTGCACGTGTGTACAGCAAATGCCTAATGAGTCCTCTAAGAAAACAAGCTGAACCTATATGCACAGCCCTTATACACAAAGCATGGCTTCTGCTTGCGGACTCCATCAGTCTGATACAGATTTAAGCAATTTATGCTGTGGTACATTTCCAAAACTGCTGGAGATCACTTCATTACACAGACCCATTCCCATTGCCCTATAATCCTACCAGAACTACTCTACCCTCTAATGATACCACAGCAAATCATGTTGTTGCTTGGTCTTGCCTTTATTAGACCTTAAAATACAAGACCATTTTGTGTATTGAGAAAAGTTTGTTCCTTGTATGTTGTTTATTCAATTTTAAAATAAATGAAAACTAGATTAGAGTAGTGTGGTGTACTCCTTTATTTTTTGGTTGGGCAGCTATTTTCACAGCTAAGACTTTTATTTCACATTAGCACGCAGAGAACAGCCCTCATGCAGTCAGTGCTCTGCAAAATCAGGTAACAATTTCTTTTTAAGCATGGTCAGGCAAAGTCCAAAACCCGAGACTGCTGCACATTTTCTAGTATGAGGGTGTATCACTTGTGTGTGTACCTTTCCATGCCAGTGGTAGGAAAACAGGGTTAACAAGTAGCAATCATATAAAGGAAGCCCTTGCACTTAATAATGCTCCATAAAGACCACGCACAGGGCTTTAGGTGAAGGAAGGTTTTACAGATAAGAGCTAAATACCCAATAACCTAAAAATTTTCAGTCAGCAGGTCTAAAATGAAAAACAAACAAACAAAATACCCAACACCAAGTTCATGAACTTCTTTTTTTCAGTGAAACTAACGGATGGTTCATCCAGTGGCATAGCAGCTATTTACCTTTCCTTTATGGAAACAGTGGCTGACAAGTTCTCCCACAGCTGAACAGCTGCTTCTCAACTGCCTCTAACCCAGAAGTTAGACTGGCACTGGGGACTAATGAAAAAAGATGTGATCAAAGACCTGTTGTTACAGCCACAGAGCTTTCCTACAGACATCTGAAGGGTTTACTCCAGGTACCAAAAAAAGGACTGCTAACACAAGTGCTTGTCCTCTCCAAGCTAAACAGTCACTACCAAAGCACTGTGGAGTGGAAGATTAAAGAGGACAGCAGAGGACTTTCCTGGAATGCCGAGGGAACAGCAAAATCTGTGAGGAAGAAATCTAGTCAGAAAGGGAAAATATTTGTTTGACACAGGGAGTAGAAGAATCACTGAAGCTGCTTGAACCAATTTCTCAGCATTAACAACCTATACTGAGGAAACAAAGATTTATGGATATCATGGACATCCAAAGAAAATAGGGTTTGATGGACATTCACAGGTCCTGCAAGCACACCACTTTTCCCTGACATTTTCTTTTCCTTTAGGACTTGTACTGACAGAGAATTCCTGACTGGTAACCTATTTCATTGCTTCTTTATCCTTAAAATTAGGAGGCTTTCCCCAACATCTGGGCTGATACTTTCTTGCAAAAATTTACTGCTTTTCCATCCAAGTACAACACAGACTATTCCTTTCTCTTTCCAGCACCTTATCATCTATTTGAACACTGTCCTTATGTACTCTTCGGACTTAATAGTTTGAAATAAAAGCAGTCCTTGCTTTCTCAAACAAGCTCCCATAAAGGCAACTCAGCATTCTGCTGCAGCAGAATGTGGCCCAATGAATAAATAAATGATAAAGACATTTGCCCAGCCATGTCTCCTGGTGATTCTGCACAGATGTGCTGCCCTCATGCACTTTGGAGGGTGATGTTTTATTGTGGTAGCAGGCATGTAACTCAGAATTATTGATACCAAACAAGATGCTAAAGGCACCAGGTGCTAAAGGTACCCAGAGACATCTGTGACACTAACGTGTGCCCTTCACATCTTGGCTCTGCTGGCTCTGTCCTGTCCCTTTGCCTGAACATGGACAACAAAACAGAAAGGTCTTTTCTGCTCACCCACAGCATGGGCTACAAGCAAACCACGCTCCTCCTTACCCTGCTCTTCCCACTGTCTGCTACCCCAGAGCAGGAGCACATCCCTCCAGCTCCAGGGGAATCAAGGAACAGAGCTAGCACACACGGGAGCCAGGCAGAAGCTGTGATTCCTGGCAGGTGGCTGTACAGAGGTGGCACCAAAATCATTACTTATTCCAACACTTTGTCCATTAGTACCTAACACCACCTTGTTTTCTTCTCTCTTTAACAGCAAGAATTTCAAACCACCCATTACTTAAAATATTTCCAGAGCTTACAGAATTACTAAAAATGCCTCTGATTGAATGCCAGTACTACTAGATTATTCATTCTCCAGTTTTGAAAAAATATTCAAAAAAACCCTTATGACCAAAATCAAAACTTTTTTTCAATTCATACTTTACATCTAAAATTTCATTGAAAATAGCATTTGTTTTCTGCTTCTCATGTTTATTTGCTCTTTTGCTTAAGATTTTATTTCCATTTCACCTTCTATCAAGATGGACATTAAAATGCGGTCCGAGATAAAATTTAATACGCACAATAAAATTTACCATGTACCTGAACAAAAAGTCACTGCACCAAAAACGGTCCAGTCCAGCAGTTTTCTAAATGATGTAGGAGAAAAATAATGGGGCAGAGTAGCAGAAGCCTGACCCTATTCCCATAAGACTGTAAGATTTATCACCTACATAAGCAGAATACTACAGAAAAGAGATCTATTGACCACAGCAATAACTCACAGCCCAGTAAAGCTAGCTGAGATGCTAGTCTGGTACTTGCTGATAGTACCTTTATTATGTGGCACTCAGATGTTTCTAAATAGCTCTGCTCAACAAGTTACTGTTTTTAATATTATGTACCACCTACTCTTTTTTAGACCAGCCACTTATCTACAGTAGTGTTATTCAGGAGAGGGGGGAGCTGCAGGGAAGGATTTATAGGAGTGGGGATTTACTGTTTGAATTAAAAACTGTGTTGTCGCAATTGTGGATTCCAGGAGAGGGGGAGCTACAAGCACATGCTATCCTGGTATAACAGAAATATTACTCAGACAGAAATATGTTTGCATAATACCTTGTATTTGAATAGAATATTTACTGAGGAAATGAAAAAAAAAAGGTAGAAAACTGCTATCACTTGCAATGCGTGGATTGAATTTTTTGCTGTTCTGTGTTGATGTAGGGAAACACTCAGCTAACTTTGTTTCGCAGAGCATTTCTTCAAGGGCTTGCAGAGCAAGGATCCAAGGTCCTTAAGCCATCCTCCAACACTAGAAGATGACACAGAGGGCACTGTCACAAGAGGAGCTTGGGTCACAGCCCTGAGGGCAGCGCTTCAAGGCCTCCTGCTGCTGGGGCAGCTCTGAGTGCTGTGACAAGAGCTGTGAGAAGCTGGCACTGGCCACGTTTAACTCAGGCCATCCGCCCTTGACCACCACCTGAGCTCCACCTGTGCCTGCCACTGGGGACCCCCACCAAGGGCTTGGCACCCTAACCCATCCCTAGGATGATCCTAGAGAAAGGTGATTTTCTTCCCTCAGCCTTCACCTCCAGTGTAGATATTTTAGCCCGGCAAGAGAGTCTAAAACATACATGATGGACTGAAGAAACAGCCCTACTCTCTATTCCCTTCTCCATCTCCAGACATGCTTCCTGTATTCTCTCAGGATTTAAAAGGAAATGTAATGCTTTTTGGAAGCCCTAAGCAATCACAAGTTGTAAATAAAACATCTGTTTATGTTTCTTTAAAAGTTAATTCAATTACTTGTTAAGGAGACTAGTGCAAGTACCAAATACTACAGAATCCTAACTGAGAGAGCAGCAGCTTTATCCAAAAGGATTCTTAGAGTAAGCTGCATGAAAATATGCCGTCAACAAAGCACAACTGAGGACATACTCTAAGAAAGGACAAAGAAAGTGACAGAAGTGCCAGGAGTTCAGCAGAAGCTGAGTCCCAGATCCATTCCTCAGCTCGTGTTCTGGTCTGCAATTATTTTGCTTCTCTTCATGAAACTCTACTTTCACTGCTCCTTTGAAACAAAGAAAAGCACAGCAACAGGATGAAATAAGGAAAGCTCCTCTCTGACTAGCAAAGGTAGACTACTTTCTAAATTAGGAACAAAACCATTTTCATTTCTAGTGTGGCCTGGTTGCACACATTTTGAATTCCTCCCAGATGTTCTGTACAGTTATCTTTACCATACACCAGTAACCCTCGTCAAGAAACAAACTCCGGGCTCTATTCTCTGAAACTCTGAAGATCCACTTGACAACACAAGTCGTGTATGTGAAAAGATTGATGCTACTAAAGGGTGATGTGCAGCTGAGTAATGGCCCCGTTTTACTCTGGCCTATAACAAGGTTTGAGACCAAAATTTCATTCAGCGTAGAGGTTCATATTTCACACCAAAAAAAACCCCAAACCAAAAGGAAAAAAAAAAAAAACAAAAACCAAACAAAACCCCAAAACCAGCAACCAATCTTTGTTCATGAAAACATAATTGCCTCAGGTAAAATCAAGTTACGTAATTAGAACAACAGCGAATAATTCTAGCACACAGGGTCCATCTGTTGCCATGTGCATAAATTCTCTATGGCTTGCCAAAGTAATTTATCCACCCAGAACACACATCCAAGCTGGCCAGTATCTAGTACTGAGCAGAAAGGAAATTTAAAGAAAGGCACATCATTTATCATTACAGACAGCTCAGCAATATTGTGAACAGGGAGCACAATTTCAGTGGAGGGGGAAGAAGGAGTGAGAGAATGAAGACTGGAAATGCTTGCTGAGCTCAGAGCCTGCTGTAACAGCCACCTGACATCGGGATCTCAAGGGCTACTTCCTCTGAGAAAAGAGGAGCACAGAAAGCCGTGTCTTAACCATTCAACCCTGTCCCAACACATATTGTAATTCAATGAATTGCTATTTTGTGATGGAAAAACTTGCTGTTGGAAAATTTTCATCTGCCCTTGCATAGCTCGCAGTAGAATTTAATGTGAAGAATAAACAAACTCATCACTCTATGGCAGTCTTACATTAAGCCTAAAACCTTCCAGAAATAACAATTACAAAAAGCCCACATTCACGTGCTGAATGTAAAATCCTACCCTTTCCTCTCCTCGCTTAGAGGAGTCCTTGGTGTGGGGGCTTGATGCAGTTATCGAGTACAAAACCTGTCTGCCAAATTTTCAACATGCTGTTCAGCTTTTGAGGCTCCCAAATGCCAAGGCAAAGGTATATTATTATGGGAAATTTCACTGTTTGATTTACCCCCATCTTGATCAATGAATCAAGTTTGGATTAGAGAATATACTGACCCAGGGATACAAACTTCACCCTAAAGAATATCATTTTACATTAAAATTACAGGAGGTTTTAGCTCCTGGTATCACAAAAGCAGTCCTGAATCCATGAACAGGCTGTAAACAGTATCTTTGTGAGGCTTCAGGCTCCCCAGAGCTTATACACAAGACAGCATTCTGTTGTTCTTGATGGTGCATCAACAGTGATGCCCACTGAGATACTTGGAGGCAAGAAGGACGTAAGGCAGCTCCAGACAGAAGAGGTAATAGGAGCTGTGGGGAGTAAATTTTACTGGAGGCAGATTTTAAACAAGTAGTTTGGGAGATGTCTGTATTTTCAGGCGCTATTTCAACTGAACTGCCTCCAGCAGTCCTGAATGAAAGCACGGTTGCAAAGCTGCTGGATGTGAGCCCTGGTTAGCCTGTTCCTACCACACTTCACAAGTCTTATTCAACTTCCTAAGTGAGCACAGACCCTTCTGCTTCCCCCTCCTTTTGGAGATGCTCTGGCAGAAACAACCCTTCTGCCTCCAGTGAGACCTGTCCTGGGCTTGAGAGGGAGAATCAGCAATGGTGTAACTGTGTGCACAGTCAGGGATACAACAACAGAGTTCTATTCTCCTCCTGCACATGTGCCAAAGGAATGTGTTTTCAGTTCTTCGTTTCTGGGAGCTCCTTGACTTTGCTGTTTCAGTTTCTGAGACACAGCAACAACACAGTCATTTCTCTGCCATGGAGCTAAGTGAAGAAAAATCAGCCAGCTGCACAAGAAAAACTAGATTATTAAAATTCATGTCTTCAGTCATGCTGGAAAACTTAAATCACTCTACAGTAAATATCTGAACTATCATGAGATCCTGAAAGGCTACAGTACCATGCTCAAAAAGAGACAACAAATTAAGGACCAGAAAAAAAAAAGGAGAAAAGAAAATCAGAACCCAAAAATATTCTAACAGTGGAACAACATGGGGCATACTGCTAATCAAATGTTTCAGTACAAGGTAAAATAAAAGGGCAAAGACTGAGCAGGGTCCTGATTGTTCCCTAACCAGTATCTGACATTGCTGACAGATAAGAACTATTCTCCATTATCCCTCACATACCAGAAGTATCTCAGGAGCCAAGAAAGCATTTGTCTCCTAGTTGCCATCAACCTGCATCCAGCAAAATGCAATGCTACTGCTTATTTCTGATCAAGAAGGCAAATTAAGCCTGACCACTTATCTGCCTAAAGTTCAGGTAATTCCACTCTTAAGATCAGAAAGATGTGTTCGTACTGAAAATGTTGTTTCCTTACTAAGGACATTTTATGAGAACATATTTGACCAGTGAGAGTTGAGTCAATCTGATTTAAACAAAATTAAAAAAAACCCCAAATGAACAAAAAAACCCCAACTGAACAAAGAAAATAAACTCCTAAAACAAAACCAACAAAAAACCCCCCAATCAAACAAAAAAGAACAAAAGCAAAACCAGAAAAGACACCATAAAACCCAAAACACAATAAAAAGTTTAAAACAAACAACAACAAAGCACTCCACCACTCCCCTAAAAAAGTAGAATAAATCCCAACCAAAGGAAAAAGTAAAACCAACCTCAAACCATAAAAAGAACCCATAGCTCTTTTCCTCACACCTTGATTTCTTTTTCAGTGGGATATTCACAAAGCTGGTTAATTTAGAAAAAATTAAGCTCAGAACACTGCTACTGGCAAAAAATAAAACTGTTCCTGACTCAAAGGGATGTTTAACGTGATGGAGGCAGAAATGGCCTACCAAAAAGAAAAAAGGAAGAAAATATTTGTTTGTCAGTGCCTTTCATAGAGAGTCAGAGATCAGCCTGGCTTTTCCTGAAATAGGCTGTAAGTTTTCATACCACTGACACCTTCTTAAAGAACACATGGAACGGTTCAAACTGAAATAACACCTGAAATGAAACAACTTGACACTGTGTCTGGACGGTGTTTTAAAGAGTTTGCACAGTTCTAGTTAGGACTCTTTCAGCCATGTTTGCTGTCTGAGGGGTGATTAAATGACATGTTTTTAAAACAAGAAATATTGGCCATTTTGTGTTTCTGGATCCATCCCTTTAAATTTCATGAAAATGGAGTGAAAACAACCCAGATTGGTTTTGAAATTCCTATCACTACCCATACTTCAGTTACCCAACACATCATGCTTATTCATGCAATACTTAAATAGGATAATTTTCATAAGGGAAGGTGAAAAATTGTCAGAGAACTCTAATTAAGGCAAAGGGATGAAAATTCCAACTCATACACATACCTACCCCAAGCAAAGGATCATTTTGCAGGGGAGACTTGTGCACGGCTTCATGAAACAACCATTCCAAGGGCTGACTCTGCACCAGGGCTCACGTCCACTGTCAGGGCAGGTCTGAAAGGGTTCAGACAGAAAAGTCTCCTGTCAGAAACCAGATTCACTTTAAAGAATCACACTGTGGACCCACAGGCTGGAAACCACATTAGTGCTCATTACGGCCAGGTCTCTCCCAGAAACATGTGCAAAATGCCATCCCCTTCATCCCTTTTAAAGGTAATTCATTTATGCTTTTTTTAAAATTTTGTGTATATCAAAGCTGGGCTTGGCCTTTTGGTCCTTGTCAATAGTGCAGCTTACACTGTGCTATCCAAAAGCTATACAGAGCCAATATCCTTTCCATGTTATTAGAGGGAAACTGGTGCCAGTCAACCTAGGACAGTGCAGAGGGTAAGCTCAGGAATTTCTCATCCACTGACACTTTTATAACAGAATTAATTACTGCTCCATACAGCCCAATCGACAGAAACCCTGGGCCCTTTGACAGCGACATGTCAAAATACAATTCAGTGCAGATGCAGTAACACATACTGAAACCAGCCCCAACCAGAAGTACATCAAACATCAACTTAAAAAAAAAAGAAAAGCAAGCCTTCTCTCTTGGGCTGAGTCACATTTTTATTTTCGCTAAAGAACACCTCACTGAATTTCACCTAAAATAAATAAATTGGTGAAACAAGCCATTAATCTATTCTAATGTAAAATGCACAAGTTTAAACTAATGAATAGTTGAAATAAAGAGAGTGAATTTAAATTATTCCTACAGAAACTACAGGTGTTGTAGGTAAGTTCAAGTGTATGTGTTCAGTTTAGTCATTTTACAGAGTGCACAGCCATAGACTGGCTGAGCTGGAAAGTTAATTTTTATTTATTATGTTTAGCCCTAGCATATTTGTGCACAGGCTCATTCTTTGCATTGGATATAACTGAAATCATAAATGGACATGCAGAAAGTCCTTTGTTCTTTATAAGGTTCCGAAGAACAAACAGAAGAAGCTGTTCTGCAGGGAAGACTCAGACTCTTAACAAGCACAGCTTTTGCACAGTAACGTCTAAAAACTAGAAATGAAAGAGGGGCAGTATTTTAACATATTTTCAGAACAGATTCCTTCTATAAATCTGAATTGCTGCAGTTATCTGATACAAACTTTGGCAGATTTTTAGCAGACCAGATGTCCACAATAAAACGTTATTTAATGTATCAGTGAACAGTTTCCAATATGCAAATCACTCGGTTTCTGCAAACATCTTACGGACAACTGCCAATATGATGGGTGTTCGTTTCAGTAGAGCAAAAGCGGCTGTGGAGAGTCTTGGGTTTCTGATAAAAGCACCATTGAAAAATTAGTCATTTCAGAGTAATGCATAAGGAACATGCTTATTTCTAGCAAATAGTCTAAAACCATAATAAAGTTAAGATATAATAAAACTGGGAATAAAATCAACAATGCCTTCAGCAGCAGGAAGTTGAAGCAAGAAAAAGCAAATTATGCACAGGATGCTTAGCAATTGCTTTCTACAGAAATTGTGTGAGGTGGCAGATTCCTAAGTGCTCTGCTGCTTTACATTGCTTGGTTTTAATGTTGCTTTCTGTGACCCCCTGTTGCTGGCAAGCCCAGTGACACTGGCCAGCAGAGCAGCACAGCTGGCGTGGAGACAAACTTGGTTTCGGGAGCAAAAAAGCACCTGAGTGTATTACATCCCATGGGCAGAGCACTCCTCAGGGCTAAGAAAGGTAGCCAAGGCTGGAAATCGTTTCCTCCATAGCCTCCAGAACATCAACAGCCACCCCATCCTTCCTTCATGGCAGTGCCTAAGGCCAAGCACATCTTTGATCCTGAGATGAAGCATAAGTATTTACAGCTCCATTCCTCTGTCTAGGCTCTTCCATGTTAGTTACTATTTTCTCATTTCCTTAAATAATTGAAAAAATTCACCCAGCTGATGGGCCTTTTCAGTTTGCTGTAATTTGATTTTTAAATAACCACCTTGCAGATATATTAAATAGTCCATGGACTGTTTTATTAATCTTATAAGAACATTACAAAATCAGTTATGTATGGTGTTTACTACTATAAATCAAGAGTGTGTTCTAATTTATGAGAAAGCCCCTTTCCCTCTGACTCCAAAGGAAACGTGACTGACCCTGACACAGTTACGTGCTCCAGAAGAGAGACAGTCTGTCATGTTCAATCTTTTCTTGATCAAATCCAAAGTGGCAAGTTAATTGTTTAATTAAGGGAACAAAGCCCTTAGAAACTTTCATGTTCTACACAATTTTATAATGGGTCTATATAAATAAAATAAATAAGATCTGATGGAATTGAGAGAAATTTCCTAAGCAAAACTAGTGCTAAATATCTATGTTACTAACAAAAATCTGTCAACAGCCAACCCCCAGTGACTAAGCCCAACAGAAGAACTTCATTTTATAAGTATTTTGGAGATCATATGAAAAATAACTGGCACATTTGAACACAGTTCTAGCACACTTAGGTGCTGCGGCGGTTGAGTCTGCAGCAGGAGTGACCGATGAGCTAAAGGGCCCTAAAATGGTGGAAGTCCGCTGGTGGGACAGCTCAGCGGTCTGAAGCCATCCTTTAGGTGACGGTAATTCCCCATCAGACCTTGCTGTATGATGTTAATCCTTCTCAGTTGGTTGGCACACTCCTTTTACCCCTTATAAGCCTTTGTTCCAGTAAGTTCTCCCGGCCATAACACTCCAGTGGTTTCGGGTTCCCCTGTTCCACCCCTTGCCTCTTCCCACTGGTTACAGTTATGTCACTGTACCTTCTCTCCACCTGCGTGCCCTCAGTTCGTTGGTCCCTGATGCTTTCTCCGCCCCCATATATAAACCTAAACCTGTCTTGGTTTGAAGTTCTTCGTTCCTGAGCCATTCACGGTGTGGCTGCTATAAACCCCTCGTGGAATACCATACGAAGGATCCCTCCCGCCTCGTTGTCTCTGGCGATGCTAGAGAGCGATCCTGCTTGTGTGTGTGTGTGTGTGTGTGAGAGTGTGAGCGTGCCTTCACCTGCACGGCTGTGTCAGTGTGCTTGCGAGTGCACTTGTGCTGCACCAACCGAGTGGCTAAGGGACGCTTCTCGGGAAGGACGCTGCACTCTTTCCACCGACCCCACACAGCGTCACTTAGGTTATACCATGTTTAAGGCAAGAATGAACCACAAAGCCAGAAATCCATCTTACTTCCCTTTGAGGAAAAATTAAAAAAAAAAAAAAAAAACAGCATTAACAAAAAGCAAATCAATTTGTGGGAAATTGTGCTACGAATGCGGCAACATTTAGTGTCTTTTGCATCTTACGGGATTTTTGCCACCAAAATTGCTGCTGTCTATATCTAGAGGTCACTTTTCACAGCCAATGAAAGCTCATTTTTATAATGCAAAACTCTGCATTTGGAACTCTGCACCAGCTACTTAACCGTGCACTGATTTATTTATCTGTGAATGGGCCCCCACACGTGATATACCCCATTATTTATAAGGCAATGTGAAAAGCACTGATTCTTTTTGATACATTATTCATTGAGAAAAGTGTACCTGTGCTTCTTATTAGTGGGATTTCTTTCAGCATTCTGTGTTCTGAGGAGTTTTCAAAAGTCTCCCTGTCTCTTCCAAAACTCGCCATGATGTTTTTCTTTCTTTATCTTAAACTATCACAATTTGATTGAAACTCAAAACTAGTTCATCATGAACTTCTCAACAACCACAGTTTTAAATTCTGACCTCAGCATAGCTAAAACATTTCTACAATTCTGCCAGCATGATGAATCTGAGGTTTCTAATGATGTTTCTGAATACTCAGGTAATTGGTAGCATATTCAGATAGGTTAAAGCTGGCTTTTCAGTAAAATTTAAGCTTTTACAGTTCGTCCAGTGCTTGTTCAAGGCCAGAGTTCCTACATATCATCTGTGAAACACCAGTCAGTAGGTGTTAAACAGGAACTGCTTAAGACCTCAAAATTGTTAAAAGTGGTCTGAGACAGCCCAAAAGTCACAGCCACGGATTCGAGGGGACAGGGCAGCCACAGAAATGCTAGTGCTGGGGCACTCTATTTGTGTGTGTTGGGTTTAAATTCATTGAAGCCACATCTACATCCAATTGTTTTACAAAACAAAGAAGTTTTTTTTTTTTAAGCAAGGCAGGAAGTACAGGGAGGTGGATGGGATGCTTGTTGCTTATTTTAGATTGACAGTTGTTTTAGGAGAGGGAGAAGGAAAAGAAAAATAGAAAATAAAAGAGAAAGGAAGGGAAATGAAAAAACAAGGAAATAAAAAGAAGATAGAAGAAGGGAGAAAGAAAGAAAGAAGATTTTAAAAAAGGGAGTGGGGTATAGGAGTTAATTACCAAACCCCAGGGATGAAAAGGAAGGCAGCTGTCAGCTCAGGAATAACAGAGGGTACACAGAACATTTTTTTCCCCTATTTTACTTTTCGGTAGAATCTGAATGGTAAGATTCACTCAAAAACCTTAACACTGCATAATAGGTGCCCTAAACTTCTCTAATGGAAAATGTGGGCTTTCCAAAACAATAGCAGTTAAGCTCTCACTCTTTTACTTTCTTTTCATTGTGATAGAAGTTTCTTGGCTTCTCAGTTATGTGAGAAAGTTTCTAAACTTTTAGCATAACTCAGTTTTATGAAGAGAGAACTTGAAAAAAACCAAACCATAGATAGTTTCAAATTCACAATGAAATAAGTTTAACAAACTTTGCTGCACACAGTTACCTAAATTCTTTTTTTTTATGCCACTCTTCTTAAAAATACGTGACTAAAACGCTCCTGTCGTAGAGTGGGCCAGATGAGGTGAGAAAGCAGCAGGAACACAGAGTGTGCTCTGCCAGTCCCCGCTCACACGGTGCAGAGGGAAATGAAGTAATCCTGCCTGGATTCATCAACCTTTAACCAAAATCTTCTCTTCCCCTCCCAACAATTAAAAGATTTGCAGAAGGCAGCAGAGAGGAAAAGGTAATAAGTAGAAAAGTGATGAGGGAACTGGAGGGTCACATCAATAAAGACACATTTTTGTAACAATTGTCTTTGCTCCAGAATGAACAGAGAAGCACAAAGAATCTGCTTTCTCCAGCCACGCTGAGGAGCTGTGTTAAATCTCTGATGAGACAAAGATTTTCTTTAAACTTTTATAGGAATGAGAAGGTCTTCGCTAATGAGAGTTTAAGGGAATTTCTTAAATCTAAAGTGAAGGATACCAGGAGTTGAACATAACCTGAGGGTTTTCCTGTACATGTTCGCTAATATTACAAAGAGCTTTCAGAAAACCCTCTGAAGATCCTGTTTCCTGCAGGAAGAAAAAGAAGCAGGGCAGAAAGGCTTCAGGGAGCTGAAAAGGAAAGAATGTTGCTGTAAAGGTACATACACAGCGTGTTGTGAGAGGAGGGAGAGCCGTCCAAACGCCACAGTATAATTCCGGTGTCTAGGAGGTAATTTGAAATGATTAAAAAAGTTCTATCCTCACCCCTTCCCACAACAAACTGCTCAGGCTTGAAGAACCAGTGCACCCTGAACAGAAATACTGTACTTTGACGGGGATAACAGCTCCACTCATATATAGTGTTTGTGAAAACCTAGAAAGGTTCATTTCATATCCAGTAATCGAACCCAGATGTTTCACAATTATGCCCAAGGAAGAGCTGTGGAAGTGGATTTTTCCCTCTTCCAGAGATGCCAAAGTCTACTGTCCTACTGCAATAAAGAGTAAGACAGGCCCCATTCACACCTAGATAGCAAGCGAGCCATTTGACACTGCTGCCTGGAAAGTGTCCCCTTGGCAATAGGGAACATAAAACCAAAACACCCATTAGATCATTTAAAAGGTATAACTTCTTTCCCCAGTTTTGGATGGACATATCTCTAAATACAGCAGACTTGCACTGTGCTGATCCTCCTAGCTCTCCCCTGTTGCAGGGATAATTGCAGCATGTCAGAACATGAAAAGTTTAAGTTGCACCTACTCCATGACCTATTGCCGAGGGGAAGAAAAATAAAATAAAAGAAACCCCAAAAGCCCCAACAACTATGTCAGATTTGCCTGCCTTTATTGTATTCAATGGAAGAGCTGTTTTGTAAATAGCATATTGCTCTAAAGCACAGACAGAGGAGAAGATCTAACCCTTGTATAAATGGAGAGCAGTCAAGGGCAATAAAAGCTCATGTCAGGTATGAGAGGCTTATTGATGCTGACAGGGAGAGGAATGAGGAGTTGGAACACTTGCTCCTGAGCACAAAGTGTCAGGCTTACTGAGACCTGTACAAAGATCTGCCCTGCTTCTGTTTCATTACAGAAAGCTCCTTTTGTGCTGGAAGAGCTGCCAGGGAAGGGAGCCACCTTTCCAAATCCTGAGGAAGGCAGGAGCTCACCCTTCCAAAACAAAGAAGCTGAAGTAGGAAATGCTGCTGTGCCAGCTGCCATAGCTCAGGAACCAGCAAGGGCAGCACTTAGAAGTTTTCATTAGAAGACAACACACTCACACAGCAGCTTTTGGGGCCTGCAGAGAGCCCTTGGGGCCAGCCTGTGCTGAGCACAGCCAGCGTGAGGTCTGCTCCGATGGATGGGAGCATCCCTGGGGCAGTGCTCAAAAAGGATGGGCCATGAACACAGAAGAGATGCAAGAAATCATCACAGAGATGGAAAACTGGCATGAAGACAACCAAGTGACAGCCAGGTGAATGAACAGCTACCAGAACTAAAGCATCCGAAGAGTTGCTGTGACCAGTTGGTCTTGAAAGTTTTGTAATTGTCCTTCAAGAAATACATTTAAGTTTAGTGCAGGAACGTTAAAGCTCAGATGATCAGAAGGTTACAACCAGAATAAAGTAGAAAGAACAGCTGAGGAATTGTGTGGCATGTGGGAAAGAGATGGAAAAACTTTCAGTGTAGTGAACTTATTAGAAAAGCCACCCAAACCCTCAAAAATAAGTTTTTAAACATTGAGGGAAATGCTGGGACATCAAAAAGTATTTGCTTTTAGAAATTAGAGTGGAGGTCACAAAGGGAAACAGCTGGAACACCCTGACAGGAACACCCTCCGCAGCAGCTACAGAGGAACAATGGTGGATGCACAACCGGTGTTATCTCAGAGGCTTTCTGATGCCAGGGCTTCTTCCTTCATCGCTGGCTCTTTTCCTTCATTTGGTCTCAGCTTTCCTAAGTCCCAAGTCAGTGGCTGACACAAGATTAATTTATGAAAATAATCCTGTCTCCAGTGCTTTCCTTCCACACAGGCACTCAGTTCTAGGTCCCCTTACCATCTACTGTGCAGTGTGCTAATCATCCTGAGTCATAGTTAAAGTTCTCTGTTTCTTCTCAACAACAATTCTGTTTTCTTGTCAGAAAATACAGGAATAAAATTTTGTTCGGTAGTCAAATAGCAGCACAAGTGTCTTAAGTTAAAAAAAAAATCTTAAATACTTGGAATAATAGTAGTTGCTAGGAGGATTGCATGTGTGGACTGTTTGTTATGTTACGTGAACTGCAGGAAGCTGCTCCAGTGAATATTTGTACTTGTGCAATCTTATTTGCTCTGTATATAGTGGCTCTTGCAACGTGGGCATTTGTGCAGCCTTTGTATTTTACATGACTTGCCAAGAGGAGAAACAGTAGTGAAACCAATAAAGCAGGCAATAAACCGGTACTAATAATGTATGCAGAGCTATAGATGACTATTTATATGATACAATATTGAAGTGTAAACACCTTTTTTTTTTAGATGAACCTGAATGACCAAACCAATGTTCTTAGCTTTTTTACCAGCAAAGAAATCATACTGCTGCATATTAAGGAACGCTTTCAATACATATACACAAAGCCCACAGATTTTTACTACTTTGTATCTAATTATAATATTGGTAAAAACAAAACCAAACAAAAATTTTGAAACACAGGAAATATATATATTCATATGCTTATTGGTTAGGAAGATTAATTGATTATACTAATTCAGTGATAAAAAAATTTACTCAAATATGCTGATGTTTGTAAAATTCAATTCTAACCACCAAGATTTGTAACAACTTGAGGTTTTATTACTTCACTATTTCTTATCTAAGTGGTGATGTTGACACTGAAAAGCAAACAGTAAAATCTGTCATATCTTCATTTGAAACTACAGCAGAAATGGTCTTGTTTATACCTTACACAAAGATCATTTTAAGGGGTTTTTAGTGACAAACATCAGTGAAACCTATTCTTGCGGCTTTTGTTCACATCAGCTGAGTGCTTTTAGGTCTTTACAGTGGCTTGGAGCAACACCTTTTATTCACACTTTACTGAGGTGGTTTGTGACTCACCTCTAAACAAGGAGGTGCTGGGGACATTGCCAAGGAAGATGTCAGATCTTACTCCAGAACTTAAAAACTTCATCTTGCTGAGAGCATCTTTGGCATCATATTTTGTTAACTGATAGATCTGAAATATCATTACTAATGGACATAATAAGTACTTTAATTGTAAAGCAGTAGGTATCATTGTTACCATTTGTTATTTAAGCCAAGGTAATCTCAAATATTTTAGCAAGCCTCTGATGCCCAGAATTTTTTAACTCAATGTCTTGGGGTGACTCTATCGTGTATCCCCTATCATGCTCTATGCCCAAAAAGTAATATTGTGCCTTTTCTGTGCCTTTAAACTGAGCTTGAGGAAAAAAAAAAAAACAGACGAACTTTCCCAAGCAGCTTCTCAAGGACACAGAGATTACACTCCTCAGTGTTTTCTGGCTGTGGAGAGCACAGAGGGAGCACCCTGCTTGCTTTTCCTTCAGCCAGCTGGTTTTTTTCCCTCTTGGCGTGAGACAGAGAGCTGAATTTTGTTTCCTGGGACTTTGTTTTTTTTTTCCCCTTCTTCTCTTCTGAACTGTTTCAACAACATCAGAACACATCAGGAGAATTTTCTCCCTGAGGCCCGGGGGTGGGCCCATGCCCTCACCGACCAGCTCCGAGGAGGAGAGAGACCACACCTACAGCAGGACTCTGAAATCTTCCCAGGTTTCTCTCTATAGCAGGGGTTTTAATTCATTATTTAGCATCATTATCCTTTTCCTGTGTGTTTGTTAAAATAAATAGTTTTTATCCCTTTCAGTTTCCTTTGAGGAAAAATTTCCTTTTTTCCCGAACCCTGTGGGGGGAAGGGTGGTTGTAACCTGGTTTTCTCTCAGGGGCTGTATTACTAGATTTTGGCCAAACTGGCACACTCAAAGACAGAAAAAAGTAGAAAAAGCAAAGCTTTCTTTTCTTCTGTAGTGACAAGACTACAAAGTAGTTTCCTCCTCTGCTGGGGTTTTGGTGTGTGTATGAAGAGAGACCAGAAGTATTTCTGTTTGATCAAGCACTTAATATCATAATAGGATCTCAGTTTCTCTTTTTACCATTTTTATGCAGGTGACAACTGTGTACCCAGATCAGCAGTGTAGAAATCAAATTAAACTTAATTCTCTGACTAGAGTTGCCTGCATGCTTGCAAGCTCTCCTGGAACTGAAAGGTGCTCTGACACTCCTGTGCGTTCAGCCAGCCTGAAGGACAGAGGTACCAACTCCAGCATGTCCTTGTCATCACATGGCTGTCCTTAGAGCTGATTTCTCACTATGGCTATTATAAAGTACTACTTGCCCAGATATTTCAAACCATGTTCTCAATGTGCATTGGGGACAGCATGAATAGTGTTTTAGCATTGTGATTCATGCCCTAGAGTACATCCAGTTTTTTATTCCACACATGCCCAGTGACAAAGGTCTGCTGCCTCTCACCTGAAAGGAGGACACGTCTGTTCTTTGCTGCACCAGGTGCTGTTCAGTGCTTGGCATAGCTGGGAATACCACCAGAGCTCAATACTGAAAACCAGACTTCTGCACTGGAGCTGCTTTGTGTCTTTACAGCCCCCCAAGCAAGCCAAGGCCACCTTGTGCTCTCATCACCCCTACTGCCCATCACTGCCTCAGTTCTCATCTTCACTTCTTCCCTCACTTGCTTCAAAGGTTAGAGGGGAGAAGCTTTACCTGCTGCTGTCAGACAGGAGAAGTGGGAAGTATGCAGGTACAAAAGAAATACAGGAATTCAAAGTGACTGTGATTTAAAATATGTTCTTCAAAAAAAGAGAGATCTGTCTTGGTCTTCGGGAATGACAGAGCATGATTTTCTTATTTTTGCAGAGAGAACTACACACATCAAGGGAGAGCAATACCCACCTGAGAATTTTTGTATAGATACATCTTTGAAGAAGCAGCTTCTGGCACAAATTCTACACATTACCGTGGGGAAGGCAGGTAGTCTTTCACAGGAGGAGAAGGCAAAAAGGAGTTATAAGCAGAAAAAGTCAAGTAGTTGGAGAATAGAAACAAATCAAGACAAGATCAAAAAAAAAAATAAAAACTGACAAAAATGACCTAATTTTCAGAAAGTTCCTATCTATTTGATGGATGTTTGCAGGATTGCTGAGAATATTTGTACCTCTCTGCAGTGAAAGATAGATCCATGAAGAACGACATACTCATGTTGGATGAAGAGACAGGCTTCCAAGCTCTCTAGGGCTCAGCACCATGACATGCACAGGGAGGCTGAATAACTGCTCAACAACACCACAGTACCTTCAATTTAACAGAAACCTTCTATCTAGGAGAGGCACCGAAAACATACTTGGCTTGAGCAATATCAGCATTAAAACACATGCTGATAGTTAGAACTGAAACAGGATCCAAGGAAAGAGCAAAAGCATTATGCTGTCTCACCTATGCTAACCGAGATGATATAATTTGAACTTTATGACTTTCATTAATACAGAAGAGAGTAAATAAATGTGAAAAGGTGATGGCTACAAGAGGAGATAAATTAGAATTGTGAAGTAAAGCTCTTAGTAAATATAAAAGAAGCTGCAACAGAGAAATAAAATCTAAGCTGTTTGACCTACAGAATAAACAATCAGCAAGATCCTGAGGTTTCTCTCATCTCTGGCTATTTATCTTTGTACAAATCACACCACTGCTCTTGGCTCTTACTTCCCTCCTAACCTTTATCATTCTAGTCAAATTGGCCTGTAAAGATCTCTAGGCCAGGGCTTGTTTCTTACTATGCTGGACCAAGCACAACCTTCATCAGGTCTTCTGAGCAGCCTGGTACAGAAATACGGATATCTGCTGTACCACTGAAAACAGATAAATAACCTGTTAGATGTATCTTGGTTGCTGAGAGCATAAAAATGTCCATACAGGCTCAGACCAAAACCCAGCACAGGGTTCAGTGACCTCCCTGTTGCTGAAGAATGGTCCAGAAAAACGTGTAAGCACAGGGATATGTCCTTAAGTACTCTCTTCCCAACTCAGCTTTGTCACTCTCTGACTTTTTAAGTCAGCAGGAGTGGTACTAGTGCCTTTGTCTGGATGCTGCAGTGCCCATCTGCAACATTCCAGCAGGAATTCAGAGCCCGCCTGCAGGTGGGGAGTTAACTGATGAAAACTGTTTGTTCATAATGATGTAAGATGCAGCAGAGTTTGTTTCCCGAGGAAATCACACAATAACTGATAAATGTACACAGTGAATCTGTGGGGAGAAATTTCTTCCATGATCTGGGAGTGATGTGAAATTGCCACCAAAACTCCTAAGAGCCCTGAGGGGGTATTACCTATTGCTTTTCTATTAGGAGCTCTGTGACAGTGCTGATGACTTCCTGGTAACCCAGACTACATAAACTACTTTTTTGTTACTTTATGTCTTCCCTATAATCCTTTCATTCTGAATAAATGGGATTTTGCTTTATGGAAGCTGGTTAACCTTATGCTGAACTAAAAATCAGACTTGCAGTTAATTACCAGGATCAGCAGTCTAAAGCCCTACAATCTGAGCATTTTATATACAGAAAATTGAAGCACAAAGAAATGACTTAAGCCAAAACAGAAAATCTAATCAGACTTTGGCAGAGTTCAAAACAACATTAAATCTCTTATTGTAATTGCAAAACATATTCCAGCAAAAACTGATCATCAAATAGCAATAGGAAATAGCAAAAGTATTAAGAACTAGATAAACAGTATGGCATTTGAGATGCTGTATTTCAAAACTTTATCAAGTCATTAACATACCTGGTAGTAGACTTCCAATTATTTTTTCTTTATAGGTCAAATATATACCAATATATGGTAGGTGTAGAGAAAACAACTCTTATTGAGTTAGGAAAGGGGGACATAAAAATGTCTGAGAAACCTGCACAGTATGTCTTGGATGAATAACAAAGGCTGCTATCAGAGTGCATGATGAAACCCTTCAGAAAGGAGCTCCTGTTTTCCCAAACATCAGAAAGACTAACACCTTTCTCCTCTCACTGTCATCATTTTATTTCTATATTGACCACCTTGCCAAGACTGATAAAATAATACTCAAACGCTAAGCCAGCTGCTCTTACATGCACACATTTTGTCCAAGCTGATTGTGCCCCAGAAGTTTGGGTTCATGCCTGGTCAATCATTTTCTGGTTTTGAGAGCAGTCATTTATGTGCATATCCCACATAGCCCCCCCCGCCCCCACTTTGGTACGCTGTGCCAGCATAGACAGCTGATCTGGAGGTAGAACACCCAGACATAATACACTATTTCTGCACTTGGAGATGTTCCAGAATTTCCCAGGAAACACTGGAATCTTTTGAGATATTGTTGCAAATGTAGTGTGAACCTCTCCAATTATATGTCAGATCAGCCTGCATGTAAGTTGAAACTGCACAAATAGCAATCTGAAGTCCCACAGAAAACTTCAAAACTTACTGGAGAAAGTCCTTCAACCATTACAACATTCCTAACTCACATCAGCTTTACCTACATTTACCGGGCTTTGGTTCTGCAGTGTTTTCAGGGTGAAATACACACCCAGGTAACTCTCTAGTAGTGCTTCAGCCTTGTTTCTGTCTCAGGTGAGTCCCAAAAAGATGTTCAAACTTATATTGCCAGGCACAGTGATTGTTCACTTGCATTGCCACTGCTTGGACTCCTCCCCTGTCTGAAGGATCCTGTAATGTCTCTGTTCCCACGCTCTGGATCAGCACCAGCTACAGCACTTCAGTCTCACACCTCTTGGGGAAAAGAGCTATGAGGTAAACAGCCAAGACTTGCATGCAGGCTGGCGGAACAAAGTCTCCAGAGTCCATATCTCTATGTGAACTGCTCACTGAAACCAATTTGGAATTCTCTTTAATTGATTTAGCACTGGGGCCTTTACAGAGCAGCGAAGGAGGAACAACGCCAGCTGTCGATTAGCTGTCAGTTCAACCCACTCCCCCCAGTCACCTGTGCAAACCCACCCACAGCAACCA
The DNA here is from genome assembly GCA_013397725.1 of Rhagologus leucostigma. NCBI lineage: Eukaryota > Metazoa > Chordata > Aves > Passeriformes > Rhagologus > Rhagologus leucostigma. Next base: position 1,872,104 of record VZTD01001480.1, on the reverse strand, counting down.
ACAGCCTCCTGCCAACAAAAAGGGAGGGAAAAACAACCTCTGCTGAAGCTATGAAAACGAATGAGAGAAAAATCTGTCTTTGAAAAATATCCATGTCAGAAAGTATTCAGCAGAGCAACCAACAAAAATTTTCCTACCAGACTACTTGGGACAGCTGAGAAAAAAAATGGTACAGATGTGGGTTGGGTGGAAGTCCTAGGACAAATGACAAATAGGTTTCTGTGATTCTGAAAGCAGCTTGCAGTCTCATATTAGTCTGTCAGTTTTACATATAAATAGATTAAGGCCTTTACACTATTAATTTCTAAACAGGCCAATATAAGTAGAACTGCCACTGTAGTCAAAACCACTGACAAATCATACATGAAATATCTACAATGCCATTACAAACCAAACCACCTAAAAAAACCTGACCCTCATCCTGCAGTGGAACAAACCCCCATATTCTTTGCAATCTTTTTTCCTTTTTTGTTGCAGCATGTAGTTTCCTGCGATGGCATGGCATGCCACAGCCTTCTCTGAGAGCACAGCGAGGCTTGCTCGGGGAGAGCGGCTGTTCCGCTTCCTGTGCCTTTCCAGGCTGCCCCTCGCATGCTCTGGCTGGCTGTAAGCCCCGCAACACGGTGACGTTAAAGGAGAGGAGAAGGCTCTCCGCATGGTGGCCGCAGAAGATTCTTTATTTCATGGTGGCTCCCAGAAGCCCAGATCCAGCACATGTGCCTGCTCCCAAAGGCAGAGAGCCAGCACACAGCATGGTTCCCCCAGGCAGAGGCTGGTGCTCCAAAGCAGAGAGAGGCAGAGAGCAAAAGAGAACATCACCTGCCATGCACCCGCAGTTTATCCAGGGAAGAGGGGGTCAGAGAGAGCACATGGACCAATGGTCTCAGGGCATAGGGGTGGTACATGGATGGAGTTGGGGTAACAGAACCAATGGGAGAAACCCGAGGGAGTGGTTAGGACTAGGGGCGGAGAAGGGAGAGCCACGTGGAAAGGCAGGCAATTTAGTAAGCACAGGAGTGGGGAAAATGTAACACTACAGTTTTTTATGAACTTTATTTTTTTAACAAATTTTTGAGACCTGATGTTTAGTCTCTGAAAGATCAACTATATGGAAAAAGCTTGCATCTGTTTCTATTCAGACAGACCCAGAGGTTTGAGAGCAACTCTGCTCTATAGCCTTAGCTCAGTGGCTGCCCTTTTTCCAGTCCTGCCATGAGAACTGTCTAGATCTTGTGGAAGACTCTTCCCTCTCCTCCTGTATCTCATCCTCTCAGAGATTTCCCAAAGACTGAATAGGACACAGGACCTACAGGTGCCACGTGCCTTTCTCAAGTGGCAGCTGGTACCAAGCAGCATCTGGAATCGTGTTGGATACCTGTGTTTGGGCAGCCCCGGAGCTGGGTGCCCCCTGTGCCACACGTAAAAGGAGGACTTCCTCTCCCACCAACTCCAGTCAGATGCCAGCAGCCCCAAACCAGAGCAACCCTGCTGCCTGCCCACCCCCCCTGGCAACACTGTTTTAGGGAAATACACCTTACTACAGGATTAAACAGGATTATTTAAAATCAAAACAAAACCACCAAATACCAAACCCCACAAAATAATCCTATTGCCCGAGTCACTTAGGCTTCGTAATTTACATCTGTGAGATATACTAAATCAATGCAGACCATAAAAACCAAAACATAGAACATTAAATATTAAGTGCAGACATTGCTCTGAGACAGGTATCAAGGTGGGAGAAAAACTATGATAGTTATTATTGTCAAGAGCCTGATGCAACTCTGAGCTCTCCCGGTGAAATTCAAACCTGCAATAAACATACCTCTTTCTTTGCAGTGTGTCAGGGTTTCTTCAATACTCTTTTGAGGACAATTGTAGTAACAACAAGAACAACAGAATACTATTATATAAATAGATATATTTATACACAGCACACTAGAAACCCTGAACTACTTAACGACTCTATCAGCAGGTATGAGCTGTGATACACTGCTTAGCTATTCCCTTTGCAGCAATTTCAAAATAGTTTAGCTGAAAAACGTTCTTTCAGTTTAGTCCCACTGTAGATTTTAAAAAATATATATATTTAAGCTTGAATCAAACTTGAATCAAGTTGGTGACTTGTTTCAAGAAAGAAAGAAAAAAAATAGAGAAATATGCATAAAGGGAATGCATATCTCTGTTTCTATCAGACTGATCAGTGAGGGGCATTTAAGCTCCCATGCCATCTTCCTCCTTGTCTTGGTGACCATCACAACACTTGTACTTACAGCCTGATCCTGGAACGTGTCCATGACCATCTCTTGAGAAGCAATGATGCAAGATTTCCTGGCAAACACACTCTGTCCATCCTTCTGAGGAGGATGGCTTCAAAATGCTCTGTCGCTTTATGTCACAGCACTGACAACCTTCCAGCTCCATGAATACTTGGTATTTACAAAGTGCAGGAAAGTGGAGAGGACTGCCATCAGCAGACAGTGGGGGTTTTCAGGCCTGTTTGCTATTTTCCTGTCTATCATATATTCAGGATTCAGCATGCCATAAACCCCAGAATTCTGTGTTTCAGCACTACAGGAGGAAGGCGTGTTCGGACAGGGAGGCAGGACTGAAATCAGCACACAAAAGCTGTAGCAATAGCAGACAAGGAGCAGTAGGTGCATTAGTACTGGAGAAGGCCACAAGACTGAGGGACAGCTCAGTCTTCAGAAATAGATGATGTGTCTTTTATCCAGCATAAAAAGAGAGTGACTACTAAACCTTCCTCCAGTGACACCTTCCCCCCTTACTTTGCCACCTTCCATCTCTTTGTGATATCACACTCAACTACATGGTTTAGCATCCCAGAATAATTAACCAAGTATTGGTTAAGATGACAACAAGTTATGGTGGTTGCCACCTGACAGCTGTTTGCTGGCTTGCAGAAAGTCTGTTCTCAGTGTGGAGCAAGCCCGATGCCCACAGCAGGAAAACTGTCAAGGGCACAGCTCTCACTGGCCAGGGCTGGACATTTGGAACTTGCCAGTGGACTTGCCCCAGCCGTGTTTGATGGGACCCAGAGGAATCTGTTTGCAGGGCTCCTCCTCCTGGCCCCTGCCTCAGCACACAAGGCATTTTAAAAGTGACAAAGACAACATTCTTCTCTAAATTGTTACAAGATCTGCCATGATTTCAAAAGGACTGTGTGAAATCTTCCCCGTGATGAGTCATGGGCTGGCTAAAGCATTTTCTTCCCTCTGTTGAGCTATCAGTGCCATCTTAGGCAACAATCCTGTAAACCAGGGTGGCAGAATCCACAATCCTGAACATGAAGCAAATAGATGGTGTTCTTGGGAACACCTTAATAATTTTTCTCCCTCTAGTTCCATGGGTTTTCTGGTTTTGCTCCACTCAGCAACTTTCCAGTGGAGGGGGGCACTGAACATGACCTTACAGAATTAGCTACCTGCACAGTTCCAATATAAACTGTTCTCTCTGCGGAGTGATCAAAGACACTTTCTTTTTCATCAAAACCGAACATGTTAACTAAACCACCATGACAAACTCCGCACTATTGCAGTCAAATCTAAATGTCTGTTCAGTGATGCACAACAACCTCTTCTTTTAAATCCTAGTCTGCTTTGGCTTCCTAACATAACCAGTTGCAATTAGATTGTTCATTCTTGCCACATCCCTTCCAACCACCTGCAGTTAGAGCGTGTATTTCTTATCCAATCAGTTCATGCTCTGTACCTGCCAGTGTGGAGACAACCTGAAATAAATGGATAATAGAACCCACCTGCTGCGTGATTCCTGTCCTGGAGAAGCCTTAGGAAGGGTTTCAAGGGCTTAAGTATGTTGGCAGTAAAGACCTGCCTTTGGAACTATATAGAAATAAAACATAAGTAAGGATCATTTGTGGCCCGATTTTAACCATTAGTGGCCTGGATTTTCTGACTCTGCACTTCAGTTCCTTTACCTCAGTTAGAACTTGGCAGCACTTCATAATCAGAATCAAATTTACTAATCTTGCAAAAACTAGCCCAAAATTTAGCCTGGCAGTACTCCTTAGTGGAAGCCCATCTTTGGATTAACCAGATTCACAGGAAGTGGAGCTAAGTGGAAATATGGCAGATGCAATTCGAGCATGACATCTGTCCATGCTATGGTTTAAGTGAATCACTCTTCAAAACAGGAACTACGTTCAGTTATCTTGAACCCAAACACAGTCATTTTTGGAAATGCCCATCTGTTCTAACACAGTCTGGTTCTTCCAGAGCTGTTCAAATCCCTCTAACGTTTTCAAGTACCCAAGAAAATAATGTTTTTCGTACAGTTGACTAAATTTGTAATCTCTTCCTTTCCTTATGTCTGTGCATATATTATCAATATCTACACATACTGGGGATTTACAACTGTAATTTAGCATTGCTCAGTTTACACAGAAAACTGAATAACAAAGGACTACCTGACAATACTGGGTGGTGCTGGATAGTATTACTCAGCTTTGTAATTATCTTATCTCTACTTGCACAGCCATAGTTTCAATCAAAAAACCCTCAGTCATTTCCACTCCTACTGCAGATAGCGTGGGCCAACAGATCACTTAATCTGTGCCTATTTCTCCACAGAGATGATAACAGAAGTACGAACTTCCGTGGGATATTCTTGCATCAGACTCATCTCAGAGTAAGAGGATCATTGCTGCACGATGCAATTTCACCTCAGGACAGGTTTCCTCAAGACCAGAAGTTACAACTCAGAGTAGATGTGGCTCCTATCTAATTGTATATTATTTTATTCACTTCTCCATAAACACTTGAATCAAACAGTCAGAGTTTGGTTTTCTCATTGTGGCTTTACAAGGAATAGAAATCACTTTGAAAGCCTTTTCAGTGTTGTTGTGTAGCCCTGAGGAGAAGAACTTGGGGGTGTTTGTTGATGAGAAGTTCAACATAGGCACTGGAAGCCCAGAACTCCTCTGTGTCCTGGCCTGCATCAGAAGAAGGTGGGTAGCAGGGGGAAGGAGAGGATTCTCCCGATGTCCAGATGCCACTGGGAGCATCCAGCTCTGTGGCTCCCAACACCAGGATGTGGAGCTGCTGGAGTGAGTCCAGAGGAGGCCATGGAGATGCTCCAAAGGCTGGAGCCCCTCTGCTCTGGAGCCAGTCTGGGAGAGCTGGGGGTGTTCACCTGGAGAAGAAAAGGCTCAGAGGAGACCTGAGACCACCTTCCAGTACCTAAAGGGGCTCCGGGAGAGCTGGAAAGGGACTTCTCATGTAGCGGAGGGGGAATGGCTTTAAACTGAAGGGGTAGATTTAGATTTACAGAAGTTCTTCCCGGTGAGAGTGATGAGGCCCTGGCACAGGGTGCCCAGAGAAGCCGTGGCTGCCCCTGGATCCCTGGAAGTGTCCACGGCCAGGTTGGACAGGGCTTGGAGCAACCTGGGATAGTGGAAGGTGTCCCTGCCCATGGCAGGGGGGTTAAAATGAGATGGTCTTTAAGGTCCTCCCAACCCAAACCATTTTATGATAAGAGATTTTGTACTTCTCTATAGCTCTGTGGGAGGAAAACAAGGGCAGAAGGATACACAGGTGATCTCTCATCACTCTTTGCCCACTGGGTCTCAGGGCAGAACCACATTCAGCTCTTGAACACTAATTCAGGTTTCCAATATTTCACTATTTAATTGCCATTAAAAGTTCCCTACCTCCCTGCCAGAGGAGGAGCAAAGGTTCCCCTTTTTTAAGGGGAAGAAAAAAACCAAAAACCAAACGAGCAAAGGAAGCAGCAGCAAACCCCTCTCCAACCCCAAGCAAACAAATTCAGCTCCACCAAAGCATCTTTTGGACACAGTTCTGTTCAGCAGCGAAATGAAATTACCCAGGACTGCTTTTCCAAGGCTGTGACATATGTCAACTGCAACCATTGCTACAGTAGCATATACTTAATTTATAGCTTTTACAAAGCATTTTCAGCTTTAATCATACTTCTCTCACACTATTTAAATTTATTTTAAAAAACAAAGAACCCTGTAACACATATTCCCTAACGCACATTTGCAAGCAAAGCATCTATGGTCTCAAATCCAGCATGACTCATGTTACAGAGCAAAAAGAGTAAGATGGTTAAATAGACTGGCTCACCCAGCTTGTTTTTACACATCAATAAATAACCTCAACACAGCAGAAATAGAGATGTGGTTTTCTGTTTGGAGGTAATTCAAACACTGGCTCTTCTTCAGACCTTCCACACTATGTAAAATAGAGCTGGGCAAATAATTCATTATGAATTATTCATTCTATTAATTTAATTTCTTCTGCTCACTAATTAACTATCTTGACTTTTTTGAATGTTTTCATTATCTGAAAATTATTTACTCAACAGTTTCTATGAATAACTCCTTGCCTCTAGATTGTTCACAAGCAGATTACTGCAAGAAATCAAAATTGTAAATTCAAGCTGTGCTGAATAGTTTTAATTAGATATGCAAGTCACATGGAATTTTTCTGGTTCCCTATTGGATATAGGGAGAGAAAAAAAACTCACAAGAAACCCCACAACCAACACCACAGATTTCTCCTGCAAACAAACCCGTTCCAAGACTAACATTTATTTGCCACAAAAATTCTTGAACGTAATTATTTTATAGCAGAGAATGATTTTATCTTAATCTTTGGGGAAAAAAAGAACAAACCAAAAACCGATAAAATAAGCACTTTAATTTAAAAAAGTGAAACACAGCTTGCATGCATCTATTCTTTAACCATTGGGTCCCCTCCCAGGTTGAAACCCCCACTACAACTCCCTACAGCGACTCCAGGTACGGCAGGACTGCAAGGCCACCAGTAGCTCTGGAGTGAAGAGGATGTCCCAAGTCTCCTCTTTAGTCTGCATCAAGGAGAAGGTCACTTCATGGCCAGTTTAGCTGGCTCTAGGGACGCTCTTACAGAGGTTGTGTGGTTCTTTTTCTCCTTTTCAGAGGAAATTGAGATACTTATGGGGATAAACAAAGAGACCAGGTGGAATAACTCTTGTCTTTTGATTCAAATCCTACCTCAGCACTGGGTTCTGTTTCCTTACAGAAGCACCCGGGCTGTGCCTGTGACCCCCAGCTACACACAGAGGGTATATGCCCTTATCTTTCTTGGTTGATGTGATTGTAAGAAGCACAAAAGGGAATGATGGAATGGGAGATGACTGCAAGTGCCCAGCGCATGGTCAAGAGCAGCAAAGGTGGCTGGGGAATCATCTACATACACAGACACAAGGTGGATAAAAGACCTTTCAGCTTTTCAGCAGAGCAAAAGAAAGTTTTCCCTACATCATCCAATAATAACACCAACAAAAAAATCCTCCCAAAAACTCCAAACCTACCCTGGACACATCTTCTTACAGCTGGTGCTGCTTGTAAATGGGAGTTCACTTCCCCTCCCTCCAAGGTGAGAGGAAAGGGAGAAATTAAGATGGCAAATAATCATCTGTCAGAGCACAGAGTGTTTCAGAAGGAAACACAGAACTACCGGCAAACACCGTCCTGCTCCTCAGGGGAGACGGCAGCCGGGCATCTCGTGTGGGATGGAAGGTGGGACAGCCACGATTGCTCCGATCATCTCCTGGCGTGGCCTGAGGGGGCTCAGCTGCTGCCATTAGTTAAAGTCACTGGGCAAGTCTCTTGCCCATTTACAGCCACCAATTATATCTGCTTCCCACCCACCTGAGGTGGAGAGATTGCGTTGTGGACTCTTATCAGGTGTGAACAACCAACCTTAACTGAGCTCCTGAGACACAGGTGCTGGGAGTGAGCTGCTAAAAGGTAGAGTTCAAACTGGGGTGATAGTTAACAAACTATAGATTTTCATAAGAAACATATCAGACTTGGATGTATTCACCCCCAAGAACAAATCTTTGCCTTATCTGTGTGCAGATGATAAATTATTTTGGTTTAAATCCTGAAGTGTCAGTTTGACCTTTTCCTTCAGCACATTAAAGACCCCGTACTCACAGCTGAAGACTTTATGAAACACAAGACTATGCCTAGGGTTTGCCAAGTGGAACGCTTAACATGCCTTACAAATAAGATTGTCTTTAAAAAATATTTTCAGACAGTCCATGTTACAAATAGATTAATTATTATTTCTGTTAAAATAATGTCTATCTCTGTCTTTAATACAGTGTGTTTCCAGCCAACTAAATTTAGTTAAACTTAGTGTCCTACAGTATTTTTATTCACATAAAACAGTTTTTCTAGAATACCACACGGATTCATGTTGATTACAATCCTTGAAGATTTCCTTAAATATTTAGGGCCAAACACCAATTCTGCTTACAAAAACAACCTTAATTCATTTCTTGGTTACTAGAATTCCACTTATTAAGTCTCCAGCATACGTGTTACAGCAAACAGATGAAACTGTTGGTGACAATGTGCATAATGAAGAGACCCCATTCCTTACAGAGAAGGCTAATTAATCATTAGGTGAGTGCTAGTAAATTTTCTGAATCACCAAGTTTCTGACAGACATGCTGTTAAGCCAGTGAAATGCCTGCAGATGTTACTTGCCCATCAGAGGGGAACATATTCTCTTGAGGACTCTGAGCATCTTGTCACAGTTTATTTATTTATTTTTGAACAAAACAAAAAATTAGCAAACCCATATAATGATTAATGTATATGTGCAAGCAAATGATAATAGCATGAAGCCTATTAATAATTAAAACCAGTGCTGGATTTTAAGGTACTAAAGTTGAAATGTGAATTGCTTTCCAGCAGCTCTGGAATGGTACAGTTAATGAATCTATTGCACTATCTCCCTAATAGCTTCAGCATAACTTAATTCAGAAAAAACAATCCTGAATTTTCACAGCAGGAGTCTCAGTTTTATTTTACTCTCTCCCTATGCCTTTTAGTGCTTTACTAGAGCAGTCTCCACACAAAGGCTCCATCAACAGGTTCATTAACCTGTGACATTGTCCCCCACTGGATACAAAAGCCAGAGCCTTGGCACAGCTCTGTGTTTGCCAAGCACCCTCCATTGCTCCCATGGAGAGCTTGAGGTGCTGGCCAGGATGTGGCCAAATGTGCCACAAACCCAAAGGCAAAATCAGACCAACACCAAACAGCCTTTGTGATATACCAGAAGTGTGGATCAGGCTTTTAGGGATACTCATTAGGACAGGATCAAGGAAACCTTAGATCTGCAGTTTCATTTAAATCATCCTTCTCCTTCACAGATTTTATAAGAACTGTCTCAGAAAAGCATTAATGAGTATTTTTTTTAAGTATTTCTGTAATGACAGGGATATTTTTCAGGTGCAGAATTCCAGGCAGGGCCTCAGCAGGACTCAAGTCTGAAACCTGTCTTCCTCACTAAACGTTTTCCTTTCAACAATCTTGAACTCTTTTCCCCTCTGCCATTACCAAAGAGGCTGGCATATATGAAAACTACCATTTCTTTTATTCCTCTCCCTCCCTCCCCAGGTATTAATTACATTATAGTTCATTAGCTCAGCTCATTAAGACCACAGTACAGGTAGGAAATAGGTAATTGGCTAGGTACAATTATTACATTAATTTAGTTAGCTATTTTGTGCTTTTATCAAAAAGGTGACCTCTGTGGAGTCTGGAATAGGTTTTCCTCCCTTGCTGCTTGCTGGGTTGCAGCCTTGGGTCTGTGATTACCTATGAGGATGAAAAGCAAGATTCAAATTGCTTTTGGTGGGGTTCAGACTGAGGAGAAAAGGCAGCTGCATCCAGATACTGCTGTACAAGGGTGTTGCATTTTAATTTACTCGTCCCTCCTCACTTACTTGGACACAACTGGTGCTTTATTGTGTCCGGGAAAAGCACACGCCTGGATGTGAGGAATGTGGGATTGTACTGCTCAAGACAGGTTAGATCTCTTAAGAGTCCATAAAAGCCAGAGCAAAAGAGTTAAAACCCATGGTAAACACAGAAAATATTCACACATCTGCACATAAGCCTGGGCTGGCTTGGTGACAGTGCCACAGGGAGCACAGCAAGCCTTTCACCCCTTGTCACCGCTGAATGCCTGCACAGGACTCAACACAAGCTGCCCCCAACCACTCCTAGAGGGGGCTTTATTTCAGTATTGCCTTAATTAAACAACCAGAATGATTTCTTCCCGAGAACACCACAAGAACACCGTGGATGGAAGCAGCTCCAGGGACGCTTTCAATTAAAACAGCAGTTGGTGGGGGTGGCAAGGCATGGTCCAGTTCCTAATTAAGTAAATGTGACATCTCCCACTGACTAAGGTGGGAGCTGGACAAAGCCCAGAACAGAAAGGAAGGGGATCAAGCAGCAGGTTCAAGCGAGTTCAAAACAGCACTAAGAGGTTTACTTGTCACCTTTATAGGAAAATATCTGTGTAGTCTACGAAGGAGTTTCCAAAGAATCTTCTACCTAAACAAAACCTATAGACACCTTAATTTTAGGTAAAAACAAAGCAAAATTTTAATTAAAAAGGGAGATTTTTTTTCAGTTTCATCTCTGTGTTCATTTTGAAAAATTTTCTCTTCAAAAATAAAATATCTATTACTATTCTGAGGCTTAGCAATTTAACTGTATTACAGACACTCACACCTAAATCTCACATTGCGAAAATCTAGGTTTGTATACTTACTGCTTCAATATTATGTCACTTCCCAATGCTGACAAACAGCACAAATAATACCTGTCTGTTCATGCAATCACACAAGAGACGGAGCTGGGATTATAAATTATCTCCAGAGAAATAAGAGGCACAAAACAAAAGCTTGTCAAGTCAACTGGAGCAAATTGGTATTGTGCTGGAACAAACTGGAGAACTAACAAGCAATACAGATGAAATCATGGACAGCTAGAGCAGATCCACAGTTTATCTTCCAGAGTCAGTTAATGTCAATGTCAGTGGAATTTGCACAAGCAACAAACCCTCAACCTCAGCTCTACACTAGCTGACATTTCCTTCCTTTTAAAATTGGCAGTGGAACCTAAATTTAACCTCTGGAGAATATGCCACGTGACATCTGTGTTCTTTACATGTTCAGCTTAAGACTTTGAAAGCTGATTTATCCATGCAGCGCCTCAATAAGTGACTCGCCTAGCAACTACTGAACTTCTGTCACTTGTTGGCTTCTGGCAGCAGAGCCTTTTTCTCAGCAGAGCCTTTGAGAACTCATTCTTTAATAATGACCGTCTTAGACCCCTGAGGAAGACACTAATGAGCATTCGAAAATGCCAAAAAAAAACCCCAAACTAACAGCATTCACTGATTTTTGAAAAAACAACGCCTGTTAAAAGTGGTCATTGTACCAATAGATTTTTGCAACAAATTGTGCCAGGCTGTGTTACTAGATTCATATTGAATCTCACGGTCGAAATACAAACACTTAAACAGACGCTTGAAATACCGAAAGCCAAATTAAAGATTTCTTACAAAGTGCTGCTTCTGTTACATGCTTAAGAAAACAGTATGTGAGAAGAATTTTGAAACAAATATCCCCTCCAAACCAAAACAACTTCAAAATAATAAAGTACAGTGACAAAAGTGCCTTCCCAAGGTCCCCTGGATCCAGATGTAACTCAGTGAAGAAGGATGTGGAGAAGTGGCTTTTTCCCCAGAGGTGACACTGGCCTGTCCTTGCACTGAGGGGAGGCAGCAGTGCCTCGGACACAGATGAGGCACTGCACGTTTTGCCAACATTTCTGCAGAGTTTCTGTAGCTCTACAGAGAAGGCACAAATTGTGCAACCATGTGTTTACTGAATTTCCCTTCTCAGTGAAAGCAGGTTTTCTCATTCCACCATTGGGCAGTGCAAAATAATTCCAGAACTGCAAAATAAACATTGTTGAGAAGGCACACACAATGCAGTCACATATTGGTCAAAGAGTCTGGTGTCATGGGGACTCTGCCCCACACACCCTGGGCTCTTTCAGTCCATGAAGTTGGGATGCTGTGGGGGTATGACAGTGACACAACAAGGCAAGTCTGCAACATCTTTACGTGAGTTTGAAATGGAGACTCTGAGTACCAAATAAAAGCAGGTACTCCTACCACTTTGTAGATATTTTAACATCTTCCCCTAAAGAAATAAAGTGGTGGTGCACTCAACTGTATTAGCAACAAATCAAATGTTCTGCAAACACCATGAGACCAGGAGAAAATGAGTTTGAGATATTATCCTTGCTCTTTACTTACACGCCTCCATTTGCAGAAACACTCAAGTCTATCCTCCCTTTATATTAGAGGAAAATTAATTAAAGAGGTAATAATTTAGAACAAAAGAGGAGAAATAGCCTGTAACACAAAGGCATTATTAATGAAGAACTGTTACTTGAGAATAGATGGATAGATACATTAAAAGAAAAACAACAAGGAAAAATTTAACAAGTTTAAACCTCTGTGCCTTTCATATACCCATGGTCATTTCAGTAAAATGATGTGCTTGTTTTGGGGGAATCTAGCTCTCCTGAAAGCTAGGTAAGAGTTTAAATTACCCCATCTATTTACAGTTATTGAATAGCAAAGTGCTAAAGGAAGCTGTGTCAGAGAATAGGGAGATATATGCTGATGGCATCTTGTTACCAGCCTGAGATGGGCTCTTGCACTTACTTGACTATTCAAGCAACTTTACGCAGGGAAAAAGAACTATTCATATGCATTATTGAACCATTGTACAAATGCCATCTGAATCAAAATCCTAGGTTGAGCTCTCTGTAAAATAGGAGCAATTTTAAAAGTGTCCTGATTCCTGTCTGTAGACTGTAGGCATCAGATAAAGCACTGGAAAAAAACCCCACATATCCAAATTCCTTTGCTCTGCCAGAATTCACACACCCACACATGCTCACGTGCACACGATGAGTCTGTGCACTTTGCCCACGTTTCGAGGGCATGAATGAGCTTGGGGTACTGGAAACTAGCAGAAAAATAATTCAGATCAAATAAAAACTATGGCTATGGAGAACAGCCTTCATTCCAAATTCTTAGTTCCAGAAAGAATGCCATCCAACCCACCAGAACAGCTGTGAGAAAAGAAGCTTTTGCAGTGTCACGAGTTTGGTGTGCAGCCACTGGCAGACCTTAAGGAGAGCATGGCAAATGGCCAGGGGGGTCAGGGCAACTATTCCCTCACTGTGTCTTTGGTAACTGAGGGCTGTTTTTCTGCTTACTAATTTCCTCTTTCATTGAATTCAACAAAAATAAACACAAAGCTGAATCTGAATTGCACGCAGTTAAAATCAATCTCTTCAAATTCTACAGACCCCAAATCTTGCTACAACTTTATTTTTAGGGAATGCCCAGCAATGATTTGCTGTGAGATGAATAATGCATTTATATCACGTACTAGTTGTAGCAAAAATAATCTATAAATGTTTAATAAATATCCTGTAATGCTTTTGGTGAGCATGTTATAAATAAGTAACAATAGATTTGCAATGAAATATTTACATGCATTTTGGCTATTGTTATGCTTTAAGTGTTCAAGGAGCCATTACTAACAAAGTGAATGGAGTTATCAAGGTTATAGATATGTTCTGCAAGCCATTTATAATGAAATGCTCAACGCTTAAAGTAAATGCATTTGTAGAGGTTGTTGACAAAGTGTAAGTGTCTAACAAACCATTCATACTAAACTCCACGCAGATATAAGTGATATGTAGGCATTTGATAAGTCATTTATAGTGAGACATGAAACTCTTTTCTGCTGGGAATATACTGCAAGATCTTGTGTGTCCCTGTATCCCATCCGTGTGGCATGCTTACAAATGCATGGGTAGAGCTTGACAAATCCCTTACAACTCATATTATCAAGACGGCAGCTTAGCTGTTACATCCGGATAAACTGAAGGGTCAACAGCATGGATAACTTCCAGAGAGCCACTGGGGTCCAAAAGCAGCTAGAGGGTGCTTCCCTACAGCATGGTCCTGAATAACCACTGTTCCAGGCACTGCTGTGAGAGGGACACAGGGAGGCCCTGACTGGCCAACGGGGAGTGTTAAACTATCCATATGCCCATGGCAGTGTGGAGAACAGCCCTGGGACCAGGACCTGACTCCCCCAGGACAAACTGTACTCCTCAACTTGACAAACTCAGAGTACTGCTGGTGCTGTTTAAAAAGACAGGCATGAGCTATTGCTGTGGATATGAGCGATGGATTTGTACCACACGCTGTGATCACATGCTGACTCTTCAGGTTTCACAGCCTCTGTCCCTGTGGGGAGCACCTGAGGCTGCCTTTGGCTCCCACAGCTGCCCTAGGTGTTGCTGCTTTGTGCTCAGACCTTCCTGAGCACTTTCACAGCTCCTATAAAACACCCTGGGCTCTGCAGCAACCGCTGCTCGCAGCCCTTACTGACCCTCAAAGGCTGAGACGGCCAGGACAGCAACATTGTTCTCATGACAGGAAATCATCGTGATTCCTCACTTAGTGAAAAGAGCACTACAAATAGCTGGAAAGGTTTAAAACCTGTCTGAAATAATACCATTAAAGGTGGAAGGATTTAACTTGCTCTCACGCAGCCACTCACCCAGGGCTTAACAGTAGGGGATTTGGCTTGGAAAACTGCAGCAATATCAGAACAACAAGTTGAATACAGGAAAAAGTAATACTCATTTCTGTATTTCAGTTAATCTTCTAAAACATGGGACTATTATAGTCTGCTGGAACATGCATATGGCCACAACAGAACTGAAAAATAAATTAAGACTTCCTTTCAGTCCCTCACAAAAGTGACAAAGTGGATGCCACTGAAAGGAAGTGGACATCAACCTGAGATAAATTAGCCAAATCACTTGCTGACAATGTGGGATTATATTAGGTTAAACTTCTAAGGAAATAAATAGAAATTTAAATTTAATAACTTTTGTTGACATTATGAGCTATTGTATATAAACTGTAATGCAAATTTAATTGCTACACTATTTTGTACGTTCCACAGCACTGATTCATTCCAGGGTCAATGAAGGGTTTGCTCCCTTTGTGTTTCTACCAGGAGTGTCAGGCTCATGTGAGAAGTATTAGATTTTGCTCTTTGCTTATCCCCTTTCAAATTGCAAAATCAATCTATGAAAATAACCTTCACTCCGTCTTTAGCTACCTGCAAAGGTAAATTCTTATCTCAACTTTATCCGTATCCTCAGTTTTATAGCAACACTAAAACATTACAGAGAAATACTTTGTAATAATGATACATTAATGAATGATAAATTACAGGGGAAATACTACTCAGAACATCCATATTAATACTAAATGAGTTCTTCATTATTAATATAGTATCATAAACATAAAAAGGAGTTATAAATAATTAGGTTATGATTTTATATTGTTAAACGCTAGAAATTATATTTTTATTTCAAATAATTTCAATAGATGTTGGAAAAGCCATCCACTCTTTGGCACAGACTTTCATGTCAAGTGAAGCCATCTGAGAAGGAATGGGTGTTCCAAGTGCACAAGCCCTGCCATGCCTGAATCCAGAGGTTATTTCACTGACTAACAGGGAAACTTTGTTTTGCTGAGGATTAGAAAATTTGAACTAACACAACCACAGATTCCAGAAAAAGGAAGTAATAACAATTTTTACTTGTATAGGATAACATCTTTCCTGTTGTGATCTTAAGCATTTTATAAGCATAGGACTTATGAAAGCCACCAATACAAAGTATGTCCTGGTGACCTTGTGGCAAACATCCACACTAGTGCCGACATCAGCTTTTTGATTAGAGTTCATCCTCCCATGCTTTCAGATTTTAGACTCTGAGAGTGCTAAAGAACATCATGGCCTTTTACTAACAAAATCTGGTACAATGAGATGAACTCAGATTTATTTTCTCACAATTATTTTCCTTTTCTTCTCTCACTTCTTAAGCTTTCCGGATAAAACTCCTCTGTTACATCTATTAAAAACTGCTGATGGTGATGCTGCTTCACTACAAAAAATGAGGTGAAAAGAAATAGTGTTTAGGCAGTGCATGAAACAAAAAAAGATAAATTTCTGTGACTTTTCTAGCAGCTGACGAATACCAGGGTAAAGGAATCAAATATTTTGTGTTTAAGTGAGAAAATGGGGGCTGCACCATGTATAACAATGACATTTCATGCAGGAAAATCTTACTAGTGTACTAGAGGAGTTTAGGGGGTATAAACTTAACTAAGTGATGGAACTGGGAGAAGGGACCTACAAAAATGCCTTTAGTTTTCTGCATTCTTAATGCTTAAGGAGGCCCTTCTGTACAAAGATGAATTTGCACAACCCATCATTAATACCAGCTTTGGAAACGTATCACTCCATAATTTTACTTTGTCACAGATGTAAAAGAAAAAAATGTCATGTACACAGTGAGTGACAAACTGCAATCTCACAAGCACCCTGTCTATGCAAATGCTGTCAGTAAGGTTCTAAACAGCTCATTCATTGCCAGGCTCATACCAAAAATTGAAGCTTTTACCAAGCTCTTGCAGGCTGGAGGTTATTTTTCATTCAGATAACACTGCTTAAAATATAACTATCTTGCTGAGATATCATTTGTCTTGCCCGTCCTTTGAAGAAGAACAATTCCGAATTTCACTTGCCAGCCTCACAGGGAGATGAGTGTCACAGCTGCCTTCCTGTGGTCCTGCCCCTCTTCCCATCTGCTCTCCATGCTCCACAGAATCCTGTGCAGGCCACCAGCACTGGTGTGTTTCTGGACCAGCCAAATCAGTAAAATACCCACAATTTTTGCATTGTTACTGGGGTTGGATATTTTTGATACTGGGTTGTCGCTGAGGTCACAGAGGGGCAGGAGGTGAGAGCCAGCAGAAGGGAAGCAGTGGAAGTGCCAGTCAGGAGGACAGGAATCGGACCACCCTGCCAGGCTGCAGTGGCCTCTTAGCCCAGCTTCAGCTTCTTATGGGAAACTGGGTAAGAAAAGCATCTGAACCTGACTGACTGTCCTAAAAAGTGTTTTTGTGAGAGAGGTCTCTGTGGGCGCTCCAAGGCGACTGAGGAGTCCTGGAAATGCAACTGAGGTGTGTATTCTGCCCCTGCATCCCCTGCATGGAAAGAGCAATCTCAGATGGAGACAGAAACTGTGGTCAGCTGAAAAAAAAAATGACTGCAGAGGTGTCTCAAAATGAAAACCAATGAGATAGCTAGAAAGAGGAACATGGATACATAATTATTTAATGAAGGTTTGTGTTTTCATGTGACTATCTTAATGTCATATTTGTGCTCCAAAATAATAACTACATGAAGAAGGTCTATAATTAGGGGACATCAAGAACTTCACTGTAAACGGGAATAGCCTGTCAGGCTGAGAGTTGTCTTCCACAAACTGTTGGAATTGCAGTGACAGGAGTTCCTTTAATGGATAAAAGATAGTGATACTGCTGCTTTCTTGTGTTACTGATCTTGCTTTTAATGAGAAAGGGTGGGTTTTTTTCCCTTTTTCTGTTGGAAATTATGCACTGAGCCTCCAGCCTGCTCAGATGCATTCAGTGCAATTGAAAAGGTGCTCCCAGTTTCTGAGGCTGTATATTCAATTAATGTAATATGTCACAACATTTTCAAAATGCAAGTTTCTTAGAAAAAGAGACATTACTGTGAAAGAAGGAATTTAAATTACATGTAAACCACATTTTCTTGGGAAAGCATTTGATTCAAATTGTTAGAAGACAAAAACCCATAAAGGTCTCTCTTATGCCTTCCTTCTTAATCTTCAGCCAAAGTTTCAGGACCATAAACTGGCATCAACAGAAACTGCATCTCAGGAAAGAAAGGAATATATGGCCTTTAGAGAAAGAAATTTTTACACTTAAAAGAGAGAGAGGGAACATTTCTATGCTTTGCAGTCATTCAGCATAAAATTACTTACTTATTATTCATGACTATCTTTAAATGCTTTATTGAAGCATAATGCAAAAAAGTACCTGCTCATACTTAAAACACAAAATTTCACCTATCCATTCTACAATTGGGTTTCAGCTTCAACATCTATCAAACAATTCCATTATTTCCCCTATTTTTTGACATTGCCAGGTCATTGTACCAATCATTGCTTTGGTGTGAAAGGGTCAACCGCCCAGCAGAAAAAAAGCCACAGCAAATGCAATTGTACTGTCTGCAAAGGAGAGCTAAAGATGGGGTTGCTAAGCAGGAGCAAAAGAGAGTCTGAGGTGCAGCAGGGCTTGCTCTGGGTGTTCAGTGCCCTGGAACCCTCACACTGGATGTTTTCCTTAAGGCTTGCTAGGAGCATTTGGTTTCTTGAACCCAAAAGCTTCACATACCTCCACTAAGCTTTCTCATTCCACATTGAAATCCTTTGACTTATTCCTCTCATGTGTGCTCAAGATATACAGGCTGTGCTTTCTCAGATATTTTTGGGAGTAGGGGAATGGAGACTCCTGATTTCCTCCCATAGCCTGTCTCAGACTCTGTGCTTCTGAAAATCCTGGTGTATCAGCAAGCCTTTAGTCCTACCTGGGGCTGCATCCCAGGGGAGCAGGGCAGAATTCAGCTCGGGTTTCTATGTAAAAAATGAACTCCTGAGGGGCAGGCAACTATCCTCCTGAATCTGGCTGAAGAATAACAAAGCAGAGAAAATATCTGCCAGTGCCTGGGTCAAACCCAGTGTGGATTCAGATCAATTCCATCAAAGCACTAAGCAGACAGATATTAAGCACTTATTTACAATTTGCAAAGATTATGAAGAACTGCGTTAGTGAAGAAAAAACAGTGATTTTGTTCAGCAAACTATTTCATCTGCTAATGGTTACAGATTTTCTGGTGTCAGGAACTGTTGTCTGCTTTATTTCCAACTTCAGGTTCATGCAAGTCTTTCTCAGGTAGAAAATGCGAGTGGGGTGACTTCCCCTCCTGCACTCCTCCAGCTTTACTCAACAGAGCCGACGTTTCACGAGTACCCCAGAAGCTCCCTCTGCTCACCCGCGTTTCACATTCCCTGTTACCACTCCACATCCTCGAGAGCACTGGACTAGGCACACATTCCTCACCATCCCTCTGATTTCTTCACAGTGCAGCCCAAGCTACACTATTTTACTCAGGCTACACTATTTTACTCAGATGTAAAGCAGTGGCTAAAGCACTGACACCCCCCTTTTCTTTGCAGCTGCTATGGATCACTCTGCTAGGGTGGGTTGTTTGCACATAAAGCTTTGATCCCCTGTAATGAAACAGAGACTTAGGCTGTTCTAGTTGCCACCACGCTCTCCCTTCAAGTTTACCCCTGGCTTGGAAGCCCAGCTCATCCTTGCTCCAGGAATCACCCTCTGGCAGCTGGAAGCCCTGGAAAACAGTGACCTCGTCCCCATCCCAGAAAGAAGTCAGCCGAGTTCAGCACATCCAAAAGGCCTTTTTCCTTTGTTTAACGTGAACCCAGGGGACACACCTGAGGCTGTTCTGCCAATGAATGGACTTCTCATCCCATTGGCACAGCCTCCCTGCTGGTTGGAAGTTTGCTCTTTGGGCAGTGATTCTGGTGGAATGCAATCAGTTAAGTGTGATTTATGGCAGGGCTCTGTGCAGCTGGCTTAGTGCAAGGTGAGTGCACAGCAGTGCTTTAATAGTCCTTTTCCATTAGCAGGTGTGCTTTTCAGTTGGCTTCCCTGCGATTGGAAGAGTTATAAACGTAACATATAAAACACTGTTGGTAAATGTCTCCAGGCTAAGAGTGGGTTTACTGCTTGCCTCTCCGAAGGTGAGATAACTATATGCCTCTGGAAAATAACCTTCCAGGTGATAGCTGTGACTAAAAGTTTGATGGGGAGAAGAAAAGAGTGTTTACTGTAGTGAGCTTAAAAGGAACATCTATTCAGAAGCAGATCTAGGGGGGAAAAACAACCTTCTCTTTTCTTGCACTGCTCTTCTTGCTTATAGGCTACCTTTCTGAATAGCCACAGTGATGCTAAATGGCATTAATAATTGCTAAATTGTATTAAATTGCATATCAATCAAATTAATAATGTCTACCATACTCGAGGCATTTAGGTTTTTCAAAATCACTAACATCTGCTCCTATTAAAAATGCCTGATGATTTGCAAATCCAAACTTTTGGTGAAAAACGTTAGCTAACAAGGTGAAATTAAAATTTACATCTTATTCCAGCATAATGAATATAATTAAAAAGAGTGATAAAATCCTTTGATTAACCCTCATCCCATTTTGCACAGCACTATTATGCAAATTAAACACTGAAAACTTAGTACCCGCAAAAGATTCTAGTATAAATATATTCTAATTTAAAAATTAAGAAAATATAAAAACATGCCACTGGATCTGGGACTGCAACCTTTGTCATTGCTGAGTTAAAGAGCATAACTGGGGGCATATGCCACAGTGAGATAACTCATGTCTTGAGTTACTGAGGGATTAGAGTTTGTTCCTGTTTCTTCTAACAGGCATCATATTATTCCCACAATTATTTTGGTGTATAATTTAATTAGCCTCCCTACTATAATCAAGCTGTGCTCTGTCATCAGAAACGTTCAAACCCTGCAAAATATGCATCAGAATTGCTGCGTTTTGGGTTGCTGGGTTTTGTTTCGGTGCTTTCAGCATTTGTGTTATTTTTCTAGTTGTAAAGTTCCAACGAAAGTGCTCATTCTAAGTTCTGCCTGATCGCATGACGTCTGGCATGGCCCTGAGCATTTCCCTTGTTTTCAAAGCCTTTTCAGTTGGCTCTCCGAGTCCCTCCTTTGGTCTCCATGAAGGCCTCAGCTTAAGACAAAAGTGCAGCAGCAGTTCTGAGTTTTCGGGTTTCTTTTCTTTCCGTGTGGATGCTTGGTTTGCAGGACAAGTCCCGGGTTCCTGCCTGCAGTTTTTCAGGTGGGTAAGCCTGCTTTTCTAGCACAGGGCTAGGATAGCTAACAAGTATTCAAAAAAGAAACTTCTTTAAATTCACAATATCCATCTTGCAGAGAAAACTATTGCTGTGCAGGGGCAGAGATGAGGTGGTACAAGGGCTGTAGTCTATCTCTCAAATCCCAGCTGCTGCTTAGAAATACTGTATACAATGCTCTCTACCAAATCTACAGTAAGTCATTGACCAAACTACTTGTCTGCTTCTCCCCCTCCCATCCAAATTAGAGTAGCTAACTTAATGAAAAATGATTTTTTTTTCTTTTTGTCGCTTAGGAGGGTATGAACATAAAGCTCTTATCACCAAGCCACAGCTGTAGGAGGAATCCTTTAATCACAGCCTTCCTCCTTGAAGAAGAATATAGATTTATGACCGGACTTTGGTTACTGAGCGAGAAAGAAATATTGCCAGCAGCTACCATACTACTTCCCATAGGCTGTAAACAGCTTTAATCTGCTTTAGCTGTCATTTTGAAGTCAAGAGATATTAGTGTACAATGTAATTATGTAGTTGTGGGCAGAAGCACAGTTTATTTTCTTTAAACCAAAGTGGCAGAGGCAAATTCGTAGCCTGTGTCTAAACAAACAAATCCTCCTCCCTTGCTCTGGCTGCCACCATGGGTGCAGCAGTCCCAGCTCTTCACTGCTGCTTTGCTCCTCCTTTCCTGGGGACCCCGGATCCCCACCACGCTGGGGCTCACTCGTGTCTCTCTGTGTCTCTCTCAGACACACAAAAAAGAGAATATTTTCTTGACTAGTACAAAAAGCTACTGGAAATGCTGTTTTTGTTAGGGGCGCACCAGGCACACGTTCACCTCTGAGCTTTCCAGGGCCAGAATCTGCTCCCATAAGCACAGACGCTAATTTTCTTACTTGCTTCAATATAACTGCTGCTGTAGAGAGAGTATTAGAATAGCCTGGTTAGTTATCATTTATCTTTGCTTTTCTATTTAATAGGGCTTGTCAGGAAAGAAAACTCCTATTTAATTATTCCACACCAAAAAAAAGGGTGTTTAGCATTTTTCCCCCATCTCTAGGGAAAAAAGAAAGCAGTTCACTTTGAATTTTTATCTTTTTCAGGAAAGACTTCTAAGTTCAAGTCTGGAATATGCAGGCTTCAGGTACAGCACTTATTGGAACAGTTTCTTATATTCTAGGTGAATGCTGCAAACACTCAGTTACAGAGTTACCTGACGTTCTGGTTTGCATGCAAGGTGAAATTTCTTCAACAGAAAATAAGACCAGTTCTCTGTCACAGTACCTCCATTGTCAACGAGATACCCATTCCCCAAATCTTTGCAACCTTTAATTCTGTCCTGTTCTTAAGAAATCTTTACAGTCACTTTCTACCAATATTCTCAAAAGATCCACTTCAGTAAAGCAGAGTCCTGAGTGCTGAAGTCTAACTTAATACAGCATATCATCAAAGCACCCAGTTTTACTGGAATCTGACATTTATAAAACTGTAATAAGCATATAGATATGTTTCCTTAACTAATTTATTAATGAATTTACATGGACTACTGTCATTAAAGAACACTTGCCTCTTGGTCTGAGATTCCAGGGAAGAAAATTCTAAACCGTACTTTCCTCTTTATGTGATGTAATACTGCTGTGTTTTCATGAGTTAAGACAACAAAGTGCAGATAAATTGCAGTTTTCCTGGATATATATTGTTTTATGCTTCATATTACATTTTAAAATTCATAGACTGAGGGATCTATTTGCCATCAGCTACATCCTATTGCCTTCCAAGCAGCTGCTGTGACTATTATGCAGGACACTGCAGCCTCTCTGGATTTTCATACCAATAATCTCCTCCTGATGGAGTTTGTCCACTCCCCAAATTCTATCAGAAACTACTTAAAATATCTGAGCCTGATCTGTGCTGAATATCATCAGTTCAACTGGTTTTAGGTGGTGCACAGACAAGATGTCATTGATTAATACCAGTGTGACCTAAAGAAAATATATTTGTTCATTCATCAGCAGAAAGAACAGGAAAAGAAATTAAAGGCAATGCATGGTTTATTGGATGAATTAAAAGAAATGATGTGCTATATAGCACCAGGAGCAGTAATTATCAATTCTGTCTGAAAAGGGAATAAACAGTCCTGCAGGGCTTTTTGCAGCATCATTTTGCCTCTGTATTCCAGCCAGGCACCAGTCTCCATGGAATCCAAACAGTTATCCAAGCAAATTACTCCCGCTAAGAGCAGGACTTCTCCTAGCAAGCACTAAAGATCTCGGTGCTGTGGGCATATCAGGAAGGTCTGTTGGGCTGCACTTCTAATTTCAGAAGCTGAGGAAGGTCCATCTGTGATGAATATGAAGAAGAAAAACACAGTGGCATGTACACTGCAAGAGCCCTTACTCCTACCCTGCAGCTCCCTCAGTTCTTTATTCAAATGAAAACACAAAAAGGAGAGGCAATTTTAGTGTCACTTCTGAGCTTTAAAAAATGAAGATGCAGAGCAAAGAGGACAGGAAAACTCCAGCACAGTCTCAGAATGACACCACTCAGCTTCAAAGATTGAGAAGCCTTCTCAGTAAGGATTAACATTTTCAATTAATACCTTTTATGATAAATTGTTGTGATAATTAAATGAGAATAGAGATTGGGTGTGTAGCAAATGTTCTGGAGAGTCAGTGACTGCAAATTTCTCCATTCTTTTCTCCATCAGCATTCACCAGACATTAAAATGAACAGTTCAACAGAATCCTGTACAAAACAGCACCACAGTCATAAAAAAGAGGGGGGAAAAAAGAAAAAGGAAAACCTAAAAATTGGTCCTGCAATTTCTATTGAAATAGACAGGTGTCTAGGTTTGAAAGACAGGTGTCTTCTAAGGAAGGCAGGAGCCTCCCCTGGAATGGAGAACGTAACCCCCTTCCCTCCAAATCACTATAATTTCGAAATTAAGGGGCTTTCAGGCAACAACATGTCCAAAGAGGACAAACTGGCCTCCCCCTCCCATGGCCATGTCCTTTGTCTTCCTTAAGCACCCATCAATTGTCCCTTAGCATGGGGAAAAAATTCTTTAAGAGGGAAAGAAAGGAACAAACAAACAAACAAACAAAAACCTCCTAAAAACCCCCAACAACAGGGATGTTCATTCAAAACTGGCATCTTCTAGTGGGACATACCAAGATAAAGATAACCATCAAGAATATCTTTGTTGGATTAATGCCGTAGGTAGAGTCACACTGACACTATTTTGTAGTAAGCTCTATGATTAATAAAATCGCTTGGAAAGTGGTTCTTTTAA
Organism: Rhagologus leucostigma; assembly: GCA_013397725.1. NCBI lineage: Eukaryota > Metazoa > Chordata > Aves > Passeriformes > Rhagologus > Rhagologus leucostigma. The sequence goes on along the minus strand of VZTD01001480.1, from coordinate 1,847,987 downwards.
TGACAGACAGATATATATTGTATGACCTAAGTTCTTCCTAAATGCCATCTTATTGTCAAAATGCTGAGAGAGAAATTTGATATGATTAATGTTCTCCCTCCCTCCCTTTCCCCTACACTGATCAAACACAAGAAAGCTAATCCAGTGGCCTACACTGAAGCAATGAACTATAAAAAGGTGATTTCTACCACATTCAGTCCTCTTACCTTAAGAAAAAACTTTGATTTTACTCATTTTGCACTACAAATAATTAAGGGATATGAGTCAGAGGGCTGGCAGTGAGCCCCACAGATCAGTTAAATCTGTTTCCCTTCTTGCAGGCAGAAAAGTCTTTCATGGTGTTTCCCAACAAGTGTGTCTATCTGAGCCTTTTAAAGACCCACACACAGGGTCTCTTGCAGTATCCCCAGACACCCTGCTCTGACATTCCATGGTCAAAGAAAAGCTTTTCCTAACAGCTGAGCTAAGTTTTCATTTCCATAATTAGAATTTCTTACCCCACCTGCCACAAGCATGGAGAAAATGTGCAGCTTCACCATTATTTTAAACTTACTCCGGGTGACATTTTTGTCAAAAGGTGTGATCCTACGACTGGCTGCAAATCCCTGCTGTGGCCCTTCTGATGGCTCCAGCAACTCAACATCTGTCAGCTGAGCTGCTGATCCAGCTGAAAATGAATTGACAAAAACAACAGGGTAGTTCTGAAGCAGATCCATGGCTGCAAGGTAGCAGGAGGTCGGCTTGAGGGTTGAAACTCCTGATGTTGCTGCCATCAAGAAAAACCTCTCTGGAGCACCAGCCCAAGATCCTTTCCTGCTGAATCTCTACCTAGACAGCTGTTTTCCATCCCAGGTTTAGGCACTTGGTTATTCCTGTGTAAGCCCAGTACTTTTCTCTTGTCTCTGTTTATCAGAGCCATGTATCCAGAATAGTGCTATATATCTATAACAAAGCCATATATCCAATCATCCTCAATCTCCTACCATCCAGCATTCAGGTTCCTCTGAGCTGGTAACATCTGCAAGTTTAATAAACCTCCCCTCTATCACGTCCTCCTGATCACAATTTAAAAAATTAAAATCACCAGTATTACACCCAGATAAAACGGTGAGTTGGTTAATGCCTCTGTAATTGAGGACACCTGATAAACATTTTAATAAAAAAAAAAGAAAATAAAATAAGAGAAAGCTGTTGATGCATCACTCAATTAGAAATTAGGCCTCACTCCCAACTCATCAGCTGAAATATCAGAACAACTGGGAAACAAGCATGGCAAACACAGTGATCATGTGTGATAATGAGCCCAGGTTCTCAAGAGAATTGGCTTTATTGGTTCCTTTCTGACACTGGCCATGATGGATCTCCAGAGAGATGCAAAAGTACGATATCTACTCTTATTATTTTATTGCAGCTACAACAATTACATACCACAGCTTGCAAAAAAAAAGAAGGACCACTTTTCAGGAGGAGCAAACCAACAAACATTTGATAGGAAAGTCCTGCAGTTACCTACGGACTAAAGAAAATCAGCTTTCAGCCACTTCATGAATATCACTTTTGCATTCAGTGGTGATCTCTAAGCTGTTATAACCTCTGCGATTCTTTGACAAAAGATGTTATTGAGGCCAAAATCTATAGAAAACCTAAGAAAATGTTCTTCATTTTAACACCATCAAGGCCCGTAGGCAAGATGGAAACACCAACAAAAACTTTGAAAGACACTACACAAATTCATTTCTAGCAAAAAAAAAAAAATCTATCAGAAGTGTTAATTGTGGCTACCAGAAGTTTGCTTGCGAAGAAGAAATTTGTTAAAAATTCAGAAGTTCTTATATAAGGTTTGTTTGCATTTTCTCCTTGTAAAAAGCTTCCTGGTGTGGAATCAGGGAGGTAAAAGAGGGAAGGTGAGGGAGACCCTATCCAAGCTAACCATTGTTATCCAAAGAGCAGTATTAGGAATGTAGGTTTGCTCCTTTCCATCCAAATTCCCCAACCACCAGGAACAGCAGTCACACTGTTCTTCCCTTCCCCCACAACCAATATCTACTCTTTCTTCACTTGCTTCATAAACCAGAATTATTTTTTCTTCTCTAAGCCCTGAAAAATGGGACACTAAATTAGATAGAATACTGGCTAATCTGTTAAGGTGTTTCTTGTATTCCTCATGGAGACCAGTTCTTGGAGAGCTGAACTCATGAAGTTACAATTTATTCCCTGTGGAGAGAACCAATATGAGGCTTTTGTGCCATTTCTTAGCCCTGCAGCTGTTGTGCTGTGCAGGTATATCTTTAACCCATTCATATTAGTGAGCAGGAGCTTCAGGAATGTGTTCAGTCATTAAATAGACTCTAGAGGAGGTTACAAGAAGAAAGAAAGAAAAATAACATACTTGTTTCACCTACACAGGTTTAAATCCTACAGGATGTTTTCTACTAATAGGAATTTTAAAACAAAGTTTGGACATGTAATTTGTTATTCACAGGGGTGCAGTGCTACCTCTAATCACTTCTTCATGTCCCTTCTTCTACCTCAGAGACTGCAAATCAAACACTTCTTGAATATAACAGAATTGTTAAAGTACAGCAGTTTCATTTGAACACCCCAAAAAAAGAGTATTTATGATTACAGCACGATGTGCTAATATAACATTCAAGAATTAAAATTACTTGCATCCAAATTTTATTACCAGCTAATGGCATCTAAAATAATATTGATAACAAATGACGCAGAATATCTTCCCAGAAGTCTAATTGTGATTCATAAAATTGTTTCCTGTACTGGCTTGAGTAATGATACAATATATAACGGGAATAATATATCCCAGTTGTTGACAATTTTCTGCAAGTTCTACATTAGACTTTTCTTTAAACTAAAACAGAAAGCTCAAGAAAGTAAACTTCAGACAAAATTAGTAAGTAGGTCTAAAAGGGTGCCTGAAACCAGCTGGTTTTCCCTGTAGTTTTAACAGTACAACAGGGAACACCAAAACAGATCCCAAACTCGACAAGATTTTCACATTTACAACAGTTTTCAATAGATTGCAGTCCAAGAACACCCAAAGATGGCCCCATTCCAGTGATCACAGCACTGCAAGGACCCCTTCCAGCCCTGACGGGCAGAAGTGAGGAGCAATCAAAAGAAACTCTGGCTCAGCCGTACGCAAAATGAAAGGAAGCAGACAACAAGAACCCAGGTCGTTGCTAATAAGCCTGGTTTTCCCCCAGCTCCAAGAGCCTTCAGAAGTGAGGATTACGCTCATTTCCATGTGCTAGAAGGTGAGCTTTTACTGATGACTCCTGAGAGCAGCAGAGAGTTGGTGAAAGCTAAGCACCGAACCGTTCTTTTTATTGCTCCCTGGAGTACTGCACACACACTCCTCCACTGGGGGATTTTTTTTTTATTTTGCTGCTCTTCATTCTCCCCTCACGGAACTCTTTAGAAGGAGCACAGGAGAGGCTGTAACTCCTTTTCAGGGCCAAGTCATTCTCAGCATGCTGTGCATAGCAAATACTCTGCGGTTGCCCTCTCCTATCCTACTGCACCAATTCTCCCTGGATGCTACAGACGGGGCTCTGTGCAGTCTCTTTGGCTACATTTGGCAGAAATTAGGGTCATCAATAAAACAAGTCATAGCCACAGTGCAGACTCCCTTGATTCACAGCAGGAAGGAATGCTACATCTTAAAGTAAGTGCTGTCATTTCAAATGTCACCCAGTATGTCACCAAATGTCACCTTCCTGGATTTTTTCTGTAATGACAGTTTAAAGCTATATGTGATGTTTGCTGAACTCCCTGGTAGATCATCCATTATGTTCCACTTCAAAATCAGATGCTAGACCTCCCTGACATCTGGCAAGCGATTGCCCTGTAGTTACAGCACTACAAAATGAAAAGAAACCCTAAACACCTCTCCACACACACACACACACACACTCGCACAGGCACACACACATGCTCACCAAGCCTTTACCTTTCAAAAACAGTTTATAAATGTCTTCTAATCCACACATGTACTTAAAGATCACATCAGCACCTTCACCTTCCACGGCCCATCTTCAATTGATTTGTCTGTTTGTGGTCTTGCGGGGTCACTACTCTGGGAAGGTGAGCATTCCTCCAAAATCAGAGCTTACAAACTATCTCTTTTAAATGAAAGTTCCAAATAGATCTGCCAAATACCCAGGGGTTAGGACAGGTGGAAATCTAAATTCTCTCTTTTTAGACTACATAGGTGTTTGTAAACAGACACACATGGAAATGGATCTTAAGTACAAACATTTAGAAGAACTAGTACAGGAAAATTTGCCCCATTTTGCCACTATTTTTCATCAGCTTACCATCATGGTAAGTTCTGCTACATGTTTTTGAAATGTTAGTGCTCTTTCCAGTTTACACTGGAACATTCTGAGTAACAGTCACAAAGCGTCAGTAACATCTGGAGTATAAGGAAGAAAAAAATAAAAGTGGTTTGTGCACGTTTTCACAGAAACTCTAGCAGAATTAAACACTAGCTAAAACTCTCAGATCCCTCAAGTGTCACACCCCAATACCATCCAACTTTTCTGCAGTTTTATAGCTAACACCTGTGCTCTGATAATCCTTATTTTTAGCAATCTGTTCTTCCAAAAGTGATCTAATCTCTTACCCATCTTAGCAAATCTTAAACTGACGCAGGGACATCTTCAGTTGCATTCATTATTTTGGGATCGTTTCTAAAATACCTGCAGAAGAAGTGGGCAGTTTTATTCGTGACACTCTCTGGGTTTATTTCCCAGTTAGCTCACTGTTTATTAATGCTTGCTCTTTTATTTCCCCTCAACTTTCCCCCTTTTCTTTACTCTTAAAATTCTTAACACTTGATGCTTCTTCAAAGCTGCCTGTGTGAGGTTTATTGTCCTGCCCAGTGTGGGGCTCCTATCTCTCTGCACTACCCTCAGTGATCAGTGGATCAGTGTAGCCCATCTCTCTGGCTGTTGACATTGAGCCCCTCTGAGCCTCTGTTTTCCTGTTCTATTTTTGTATCATTCAGCAACATGCATTTTCCTCTGAGGTCACCCTTAAAGGTCCGTATGTCATGTTTTTCATTTCTGCCTTGTCAGGAAAATCTTGCCACTGCATCTATCAAAGTAATCATCAGGCCTTGATGTAAGAGTGTGGTTCCCCTCACATTTTTCATTACCAGATAATTTATTAATATCCTCCTGAGCAAGACTAGCTTCAGCTTGATAAAACCGCTATCAGTGGTGACACAGTAACACAGGTCTGAGTGTTCAGCTTGGCAAACACTGAGAGCAGAGGTGTCCTTCAACCTCTCCTACCCCTTAATTCCTCAGCAAGCTAAGAGATTTTGGATCCTGGAGCCTCTGGAGACTTTTGGCTTTGTGCCAATTCTGGCAAAGATGACCTGCGTCAGCCTTCTCAGACCTGCCCTTGCAGCACAGCTGGCTCTTCCCCCCCGATGCTCTGTTGCTGGTGTGGAATACGCACCCATTAAATGAAATAAAAGTAACCTAAAGATAGACACAGAAGCAAAAAGCTTTAGTGTCTGGAGTGTTGTTGGATATCAAGAAACGGCAGGCAGTCATTTGACACCTCAGGCTGAGCCACTGACACTGCTCTGAATGTTTTCTACCCGAGCTCTGTTCTGTTCCAGCCACTGCACCCTGCCCACGCGCCGTCCGCACCCCAGCACTCTGCTCCTGTACCCACCATTTCTCCCGTACATTTTATTTGTTGGGAAAAGCATCCTAGGGCCACTCAGGCAGCTCTCTGCTCCATTATACCCAAAATGGAAGCACAGGAGGCCCTCCATGGAAGCGGCTGGCTAATGGCTCTCCAGGTGGACATTAGGGGAGAGGTGCATTTGTGACATGAGTGGCAGCTGTGCAGACACCAGTTTATGTGATTCAGCACAGCTATTTCATTAATTGTGTTTCACGGTTCATTTCCTCAGATTACATTCAAAATAAATAAATAAGAGTACAAAGCTGCTGTGTTCTCTGAACCATCTACCAAACAAAAAGAAGGGAAAAAATGCCCTTATTTTAATTGGCTTCCTACATACTTTTCTGTCTTCGGTGCTTTTTAAACTGTAAAGTAAAAAAGTAAAGTAGACTGCAGTTACATTCTGCTGTCTAATTCTCTCTTCAGATTTCCACAGAGACTTGGTAACTTAGAGAGAGCCCTGCTATGAGGAAGCGTGCTCTAACAAAAGTGAAAATGTAGAGAATTGCCTACAAACATGATGTATCTCTATCTGCTGCTTTATACGTTTATATTTTGTGACTTAAATTTAAAACAAAAACTGTGCGTGAAGTCTTTGGAAATCAACAGCTTTGCTTAAAAACTGATCCATTATTTATCTTCATAATGATATTCATAATGGAAAAGTAATTACAAGAAACAATGAAAAATGCAAATGCAGAAATCGAGAAAAATTGCTTTGATTCAAATCAGCAATGCGAGGGCTCTAAAAAGACAGGCAGCTTGTGTTTAGGCAGGAAGTGACAAGCAACTTTTTCAGCACCACAAAAACCAACCAGAGCAGCCGACATGGTCATGAATTTATCAGATTAAATGTCATGGAAGATTGTCCTAAAAAATTATTCTTTCACAAACTAGCAGTTTTCACATCAGAAAGTGTAATTTTAAAAAAATCATCTGTAAGGAGCTTTTGATTGAAACACTGAAATTAGTGTGAAACCCTGAGCCAATTCCTGTGGTTGTTGCGGAAACCTTTGTCACTCATAGTCAAAAACTGAGCTGAATCAGATACAGCAACCTTCTAAAGATCAAAATTTCTATAGATTTTTTTTTTATTAAAGCCTTTCCTTAGGAAGTTTTCCAGGTTTCCGGAGGAAAAGCTGCACCCAGGAATAGCCTTCAGCCTTGCTGTAGAGCAGTCATGTGGGAATGCAGGTTGAAATCTTCATTCAAATGTAATCAGAGCACGTTCTAGCTAAAAGCCTTGTAAAGAGAACAGCTCTTCATGAGAAAATGCACAACATCCTCTCAGAAAACAGCTACTTTTGACAGGGAAAATACCTAGTGCTTCTTTTTGATTGCTTGTACAAAATATGCAAATACAGAAAGCTCAATGTTTGCAAAAAAAGAAATTGAGAGTGAACATATTTAGAAAAATATGGGGCAGGGAGTCCAGGCAAATGCTGAGTTATAATCACCAGCCTACTATAAATACCCGCAGGGTGAGAAAGGCTCTCTCTCCCTCTGTGTTTTAGTGCTGCTGCTAAGCATGAAGCTTTTTTGTGGTTTCATTTTAGTAATCAGGATCTCTCGTACTTCCCGGACAGATGGCCATTTACACTTCAGTGCTCACTTAAACACATACGTCAGTGATAACAGAACATTTCAGCTCAGAACAGGCCAATGTAATCTTCCAAATTCAAGGCTATCTGTCATTTTTGTTCGTTATATAAAACCAGAGTCAAAAGAAAGTAGGACTGTTCCTAGTTGGAAGGATAGAAAGAAAATGGAAAATTCCACCTGGCTTGCTGTCAACACAAAACTCCAGCAAGGCTATTTAAAATGATTTGAGAAGGTTTGAATGTGTAGCCTCTGCTGATCCATTGGCACTCACTCGTGGGACCTGCTAAGAACTGGGAGCAGCAAATATCAGATTAGAGAATGAATGTTGGGCCTGTCAGGCTGTTCAGAGCCCCCACCAGCATGTTCATTCTGGATATCCTCTTCAAATCCATCCCACATTTATCATGTAATGGTCCTGTGTTTGTCCCTTGAGGTGTTGAATGAGCACCAGCAACTTGCAGCTGCACTCCACAGTACGCAAAAGTGGAGGGGAAAGGATCTGCCCAGCTCGGACGCTGATCCCCCATGTTTGCTCGGAGTGAACGCTGTACTTAAGGGCATAAAGAGACAAAATCATTTTCTGCTGCTGTCAAGGCAGCGTCTTATACAAGAAGGAAAGCATTTAAGTTTAATAACATTCTCTTTATCTTCAGGGTGGTCTCTGAGTGAGAAATGGAAATCTGAAACAAGGGGGAAAAAAAATCTATTGCTGACATTTCTGGGTCCTGCCAGTCCCAGGAAGATCCTGTATTCTGCTGAGAACCTCTTACTTAACTGAGCTTGTCAGCAACTGAATTTTTTTTTTTTAGTTAAAAATGAACTTTACAGGCAATCTTTTGGGAACTTTGCCAAACCTAAACCAACCTACGAGCCATTTAAAGTTCAATTAATTAGTAATTAGGAGGACAGAATTAACACAAGGGAGCATTTAAGAGAGTGTATACGTAATCAGCCAATTATTACCAACACAGAAACAGAACTGTGGCGTGGTATGAGTTTCCAGCACATCCTCCTAAGTGTGCAAAGATAATGAACATGGAAGTGGCTAAATATTTTAGGTTGCAATCCAGGTGAGTCTTTGGTAAGTCTACTTCTGCAATTTGCACCTAAGCTACTCACTATACAGCTAAAGAGGCTCAACTGGCACTAGAAACTTTCATAAATTTAGAATGCTGTTTATCAGCTGAGTCTCAAAACTATATTTTTCAGAGCACTGCCAATAATGGAGACATTTTTTGTGCCACACTTTTGTCACGTGCATTTGCAAAAGGAGATTTCTCATCAATAACCCAAGCACAGCGGTGAATCAACAGCCCAGAATCAACAGCCCAGCCTGAGCCACCAAACAAATGAGTCTCACAAGTGAAAAACAAAGGTCATGAAAATCAGCTTGACCCTGAATTGTTCTATCATTCTGAAAGGAAAAACTGTGAAAACAGCAGGATTTGGGGAACATTTTGCAAGGGAGTTAACTGAATTTATGCTGCAGTGGCTGCCATGGTCAGGAAAAGCACTGCCATCCTGCTGTGGAAGTGTAACACTGGTGGTACTGGAAGCTGCCAATGCATTGCAAGAATTCAGTCACGATCCTTTCATATGGATCATAAAAGATCAAAGAGTTATCAAAAGCCTTCAGTATTTTCTGCCATTCCTGGTACAAAAGATAAAAAATCTTTGAGATAACACAAGTGCAACTCGTTCTCAAGGCATAAAACAGCACTGGATTTAACCTTAGTCATGTGGTTAGTACTGGAAAAGGCCCCTTAAACAAACTTGTCTTGTCAAACACATTGTGAAATAAAAGAAGGTGACCCAGAAGATCCTTCAAGGCACAACAGAGGAGTGACTTTACAGATCAGCAGCTCTGACAAAGTAGAGGAGCTGACCCAGGACAGGATTAGCTGGAGAGGCAAGCGGTGTGTTGTGAGCACCTGATTGAGCTGGAACAAGACAGAAGATGAGAATAAAACACCATTCAGCTCCTCACAGAAACCACTGCAAAACTTTGAGGGGAACAAGATAAATTTGAAGGAAGAGAATAATTAGCTTTTCTCCTGGAATATAATTTGTAATTAATCCTGACTGAAGAAAAAGGACTGTTTTCTTTGTGGAGGAGGCTGAAGGTATCTGAAAATCTCTGTGCCTCACCTTTGTGCTTTTTCTGATTTAAGCTTTCTCTTGTATCTGGTGGGAGCCTTTGAAGCTGACAATGCAGATAAAAGTGCAGGATGGTCAAGATGCATATTCTTTTTACAAATTGTTTGTCGGTGTTTTATAATCCTCTGTGGTTGAGGCATACGATGAGATCTGCCACAGCTGGTTGACAGTCCTCAACGGGAGTGCCAGCAAAGCAGAAACTCCTTCTGAGTGAACAATATTAATTTAAAATATCATTTATTTATAGAAAGCATTAATCTAAAATTAATTTTGTCACAACTATGTGGAAATAACATCATTCTTCTTGAAAGTAACCGCTGACTCATTGTGCCTCCTACTGTAAGTTTTATGTATTTTTCTTATGTAATCTCTGGCAAAAATTGGTTAATAGTCACTATAGGCTTGGGTGCAATGGACATCAAATACTACATCTCTCCTTTGAATAGATCAAACTGTGTAACCACTCAGGAACAGATATTATTTAGATAAAGATTTACTGAATGCTTAATTTGAATTTCTGAGTTTGGAGTCTGTTTTCACTTACACATGATTTGGCACTCCCATGTGGTTTAAGATAGTTTGTGAAAGCTTTGCATTTTCTTTCTACAAGCTGCTGTTACCTGTAAATATGTATTGTGACACCCAGATGAAAAAAATCAGATTAGAAAATGAGCATTATTACAGTACTTAAAAGTGCTGTGTTTCAATATCCCTCCTATAAGCAGATTATTAAATTAATGAGCACAGTCCAAAGCCTGTTGGCCTCATCTGAATTTTTCAAAAAGTACATTTTCAGCCAAAGAGAGAGCTCTAACTGCTTGCTAACCTAAATCGAAAGATGATGATTCACGATCTTTCTCTCCATACGATCAGTCAGTTCACTATGTGCCATCTCAGCACATTCTTCTGTCAGTTACATGACTTTTTTTCAGTCGCAGTTTTTGTATGTACTACTTAATTACATTTGCTACTAATGCCTCCTAAGTAGGTGCATGTTCAGACTTCGGTCTCTATCAGTACTACAAGATCAGTTGCTCAGTAGGACACGTGGCTTTTGCTGTGGCTCCTTTTGCTGGAGTCCCTCAGCTCGTGGGGAAGGGGGAAACCAATTCCTCCCGCAGTCAGAGCTGTTGTGTTTGTTGGTCACCTGCACTTTCAGGCACTCCATCCCCACAGTCACACAGCCCAACTGGCTGCATGGCTGTGGTTTTCCCAACCCATCCCATGTGCCATTTCAAGCCTTCACTTCAGGAGGACTGCTTTGCCTGAAGTAGTCAGTAGCAACAGGAAGACTTTGCTTGGACTATCAAATTATTCTTTGTGGAGCAGCTCTGTTCAGTAATATTAATGACTATATAAATAAAAAAATAACCTCTTACAGTTCTGCAAGATGTAATTCTCTTTTAATACTTGACCTTCTTATGTTTTAATAAACTTACTGAAATTCCTTTTTTAATAATTAAATGTTGTAACTATAAAAAGGGAGGAAATGCTTTGGATATTGCCTGTGGTTTAAATACCATAAACAAGAATTTTGCCTTTCAAATGTCAGTTATCAAACATTTTGTTGAACATATGCCTTTCATTTCAAGATTATGGTACCTAACTGCCTGACCTGCTTTAAAAACATCAAGCTATGGATATCACCAGTGCAGCCCATTTTTTCACCTTCACTTATTTCATTATAGATTGTAGAAGATCCGCAGGTGAAATCTAACTCTGTATAGGAAAGAAAGGACATCCCCATTGGAGCAAGACTTGGTCTGTATTGGTTATTGATTTTCTATTTGTATTATGTTAGTGTCCAGCAGAATTGCCCCTTACAAACAACACTAGCACCAAGAATTGCCCCAAAGTCCTACTACCAGAGGAGTTAAAACCTAAAATCTTCCACCCTGTACACTCCTCAAATATTTCTCATAGCTAAATATATGAACTACATATTTCTAAGAATATTTCTGAGCAAATGCATTGTTCCCCCTGTTCCCTCCAAGCACACATCACACCCCAGAAACCTGAATGCCAACTCGGTTCCAGGACTGTGAAGTTAACAGATGAACACAATAAAAGCAGCAGAAGTGAAAGCACTACCTGTGTCTCACTGGGGGAAGACAGACCCATTTCTCTCTGGAGAGAGAAGTTTGGCTGACACATCCACAGGAGCTCTGGAACCATGAGACAGAAACACAAGGAAGAAAGACGCCAAGGACCAATGAATCTTTTTGGGAAAAAAAAAATAAATAATAAGGTTGTCCATGCACAAGTTAAATTAGCTTTGAAAAATCTGTAAGCTCTATTTCTTTAGGTATTTCAGAACTCCCAAGTAAACTAAAAACAAATGCCAGCATAACACTTTCATGTAATAACTTTCCTTGTAAATGGAGCAGGAAAACAGGACTGGTTTTTATAAGAGAGATTGGTTAGAAAAAAATTACCCCAAACTTCCAGACAACTTGTCTAAATTTTATACAAATATCTGAAGAATCTCCACATTTTTTCTTGCTTATGTTTTCTGAAATTAAGTTATACTTACCTTTATTAGAGTGCTTGAATAACATCTTTTGCTACCTCATACCCTAAGACAAGAGTTTGGAAAACTGTGAGATGCTATTTCAGATGGAGAGGAGTCTCCAAAATCCAATCTACATCAATCTTAGCTCCCTAAAACATATCATTATTTGATTATCAGACACACATGCCAAGTCATAAATTAATATTAAAGTCAGTGATGGGACCTGAACCTTGATCTGGTGGCTTCCCAGGTGAGTGCTCTGCACTTGAGGTAATAGAGTAATTAGACAGCTTTTCCTCTGAAGGATAATTGCTAATACATGTTAGCTGTTGGAGAGAAGCCCTCCTGAGGAGCAGATATGGGTTTCCTTTTTCATTAAAAAAGAAGCTTCACTTTTTCAGTGGTTAACCTTCAGCATATTAAAATGTTTAGTGCCTAAGTTAGATAGAAGTCTTCCTCTGAGTAACAAACAATTAAACATAGCGGAGAAGGGGGAAAGTAGGACTATGTGAGACAAACCCACAGTGACAATTACCTCAAAGCTGCCCTGCCAGCCATTCTGTTCAGCCCTAACCCACAGGACTGCAAACCAGCACGCAGCCTGGGAGGGGGTCGATAAAAGTAATAAATCCTGTGATGCACAAGGAGCTCAAACAGCCTCACCTACAACTGAAGTTTGTCAGAGATGATCTCTGACTTGCCACATCCCATGTGTACAAACCTCCCTGCTCACAAAGTGCAAGATTTCGGTTTCCTCATTTCCTTGAACTCTGCGTTCGGTTTTGGAGAGTCATAAACCTGCTTATATAAATGCATATGCATCTATTAAATAAGTCAGCTTCATAAATGTTATTTGAGCTAAACCTGTACTAATCTGAATAAATTAATATTACCTTGACCCGTATGAAGACAGAAATATCACATATACTGAGTCTTTAGACTGTAGATACTCACAAATTCTGATGAAAGAGAACTGAACATCTTGTGAATACAAATTTAACACCATGTGAGAAGCTCAGTTTAGTTGAGTGTGTATTGAAGTGTGCATAAGTTTTCCTAATCACACGAATTAAACCAGGTTTAGAGTCTAAGTCATTTAGGTCTGATCCTGTCTTCCCTTATATCTCCTGTGATCATTAGCATTTTAAAGACTCAATGTCCAATGGGTATGAAATGCTGCTAATCTAGTGAGTCTCAGAAGACAAATACCAAGATTTCAATTTCTTTTTAGGTATTTTTATTTCCAGAAAACATTTTTACTTTGAGAAGCACAGCGTAAGATGTATCTCAATATGTTACAGGTGAGTGCCTCATATTGCTTGACAGATTCCATGGGTTTCATCTATCAGGTAACTCTGAATGAGAATTACAAAATCCTTGCGGCTGGATTTCAGTTCTAATGCTAGATTTGAGCAGCAGAGCATCCTTTCCTTAATTCCAATTTTGTTTTTGTTTGTTTTGTTTTGTTTTACCTTCTCTCTGAAGTTTTCTATAGCTTCTCTTTCTTTCCTTCTACATCTTTCCAGGCTGAACTGGCATTCCTGGAACTCAGCAATTCCTGTCAGTCACTAAGAGTTAAGGCCACTTCCAGAAAATTTGAACTATCAGCATGGCAGCATTAGTGCTGCAGGGACAAGTGGCATGTCAGCAGTAGTGGATGGACCCATTTACAAATTGCATTAAAAAAAAAGAGTGGGTATGATTACTGACCCCTGGAAACAGAGTGAAAACCCATTATAGCATTTTGGTTATCATCCCAGACGGCACAGTAATTTTGACACTATACAATAATAAAACAGCTCTTTGTTTTCAGGCTCCACTTGCCCAGGGCTATACTTTGCAGTCAGCATCAACACTGTGCTGGTCACTGTCTTCTGCAGGTGATATGAAGTCAAGGTCCGATCCACAAAGGCTTATTGAGGGCTGCTCTGGGCTTTTTGCACATTTGGAAATGTTCAAAAATGTCCACTGGTGTGTTCTATTTAAACTTCTGTTGGAATGACCATGGATGCCTGACACTCAGCTTAGACTCTCCAGACAGATGAGAGGTTTCCTTGAATTTCTTTGCATAAATAAATACCCACACAAACAGAAACCTGACGTGTTATTCTGACAACAAAATACATGATTCACTTTTTCTATTTATGAGCTTCCTCCATGGATCTGCTACCACACATCCTTACAGATAATCCCTGGATATCCATGTACCCCCTTGGAGAGCAGGTGCCTGGCAGCACAAGTGTGAAGTAAGGCCATGCCATTGCACTGCTGTGGCTGGGAACTGGAGAGACAAAAACACTAAGGCACATGCCTTCAAAATTATTTATACACCTGTCTTCATAGATCTTAAATACATTAATGGATTTTAAAACAATGCATTCGTAATGAAACAGAAAACTGAACCAAACTTTCCAGAATCTTGGCTTAACACTGTTTCCTGTTCCCAGATGGAGCAGGTCTGTTCCTGCCAAATGTGCTGGTTCTGTGCAGCAGCTCCAAGCCCCTCAGCCCCTGTGCTGGCACAGGAGGGCAGCACACGTGCAAGCACTAAGACCTCACCACGGCCAGGGGAGTCTGAGTTTTACGGATTAAAAGCTGCAGAGATGATCATTTCCATTACAACATAAATCAAAAAAAGGAGAGCAGCAGTGAGAACTCTCGCTCTGCCACCTCATTTCCAATGTACCTCAGGAAGGACAATTAAAGGAAGCCTTGTGTCTGCATATTTATCAGTCCTTTTGCTGAGGCTGCCAACATGAATAACTGTGGGATCCACTTGTGGTGCTGGCTGACAACTGTCCTCTGAGAACCTGATCAAGAGCACCATGACCTACAAAACCTCATTTTACAGATGGGAGATTTTGGGTCCAGTCTGGGCCTTTGGAACTAAACTGGCTTAAACTGAAGTTCAGCTTTGGGGCTGGATTAGCTGTGGTTGCTGCAGCACAATGAGAAGGCTCTCTGGGATAGGAGCTGTCCCTGTGCAGGGTGGTGTTATTAAATGTGCTGTGTGAATGTTTTGAAGAGGGAAACTATTTAACGAATTCTGCATCTTTGTCTGTTGGCAGGTTACAATTCTGTAATTTATTCACCCCTGCTTTATCTGCCAAACTCTCTCCAATTTTCAGTCTATTAATTGAGCACCAACAGTGTACATTATGAGTATCTGCTGTCCTACTGTTTCTGATTCTCCTCTGGGTGAGGAGAGTTCTTGGCAGCCAGTTTCCACTGTGACCACTCAGGCTTCCAAGTTCCACATTAACCTTCTGATGAACATTCTCTAATAGTCACTAAAAATTTACTGTTTCGGCAGCATTACTGCCATTAAATTTACTTGCCTGAATATTCACAGGAGTCAGCCCAAACAATATAAATCCAATATGTTGCTGAATATGAGATCAAAATGTGTATTAGTCTGATAATTTTTTGTTATCAGAATATGATGGATAACATTTCAGTCTGTCATACTGCTGATGTTGAGGTACTGATAATATTTTAGTTGGGCAGGCACTGTTTTCAAGGATTTGCAGTCACTATCCTTAATGTTCCAATTGGCATGCACACCATAGTTTTATTACAGTTCATTTATTGACCTGGATCTGAAGAAACTATTGGTTAACATATTAAAACTGACAATAACTATACTGACGTATTTCTTCTTAAACCTGAAATTTGTTTATAATATTGCTAGAATTAATTTTTTTTCCAGCATCTAGCATCCAAAAAGTAGTTTATATAGCATAATTTGGTCGGGTTTGCCATGATTTGCTTCACCCACTTGCATTTTCTGGTGGTATAACTAAGCATCCCATTTGGCTGACGTTTTAATCTACCTGGCACAGAAAAAGACTCCTCTCTGATTTTATTTCAGAATTGTTGAAAATAATACATTTCAATGAACTCAATATTTATTAAAGGAGCAAACTGTGTTATGATGCTGGCTTAAGAGTTTGCTTTTTTAATTTATCTGCCTTTCAATTTCTAAAAGACATGCTGGTAGAGAAGGCCTGATCCATGTGCTATAGTGACCATTCCATAAGCAAAGAGGCAATTGCTGACTGGGTGTTAGTGAGGAGTTCAGGATGTCAGCAGGACAAGATGAAACAGAACAGATCCTGCATGAAGGGCAGGGCTCTGTCTCCGCTTTGTGCTCATTCCAATAATCTGAAATCAGACTCCACACATCCAGGAGTGAGGACACCAGACATCCTTTATGCTCTGTTGGTGGGGCTGTTGAATAGCAAGCTCTCATGTGGGGATTATGGGTGGGATTTTTTCAAATTCTTATCTGAATGATTATGCAGTAGAAATGAGCCTTTGGGGTACCCAGTTCCCATCCAGTTTTCTTGGCTCTGAAAGAGAAAAAACCCAAACCAATGTTTTGTGCTCACCGTGACTTTCTGAATATTATTATTCCTCTAGGGTTGTTCTAGTTTTACATGATTTCACATTTCCCTAAATTTTCTTTGCTGCCTTTAAATATTACTGTAAATCCCTTCACCCATTTGCAGCTTGGCAAATCAGCTTTTTGTTTAACTCTTTGTGACAAACCTATTTTAAAGATGCTCTTCTTCCTTCCTCTTGCCTTCTAAGTTATCAAAAAAGACCCTGGGGGATCACTAAGGATACAAGGGAATATTTCACACGAGGAGCCTAATGCCCTGATCACATTCAGGGTTGGAGTAATTGCATTTCATGCATAGTGCATGAACATGTGGCAGAATCTCTTCTTTGCACTGTCAGCTAGACACAGCACCATGGATCAAAATGTTATTTTTCAGATTGCTGGGAATGCTTTATGGAGAGAAATATGTATCTGCCAGCAAAGCATTTTCCAAATGAAGACAGAGCATAAAACCACCCTGCAAGAAACAGAGCCTGGTAATGGTGACATTTTGCAGTTTAACTGCATTTGCCAGCACAGTAATACGAGGTGAAGAGCGAGGGTTTTGCATACACGCAGGCAAAGCTGACAGCATCAGCACCCTGCTTGTGCTGGAAAAATCCAGGGTAGGCCCCAGCAGTGCCAGAAGGAATTCCTGCTGGCAAACAGAGCAGCTCCATCTTTCCAGACCATGCCAGGATGAGTGGGAGCAGCAAGTACCCAGACCAGCAGCAGAACCTGCCCTTAGTCTGTCCTGCTCCTCTCCTGCTTCTTGGGGCATTTGTCTCATCTGCTCTTCAAGGAAACAACACTCAGTTCTATCAGGAGCAGCACATGTGAGCCACTATGAGTTATTTTTTTCTTTTTTCCCCAGAAAAGAGCGGATAATACCATCACTGATGCAACTGAAGAAAATTAGTAAAAAGATGTGTGTTTTGTTAAAATAAAATCTGCTGCTAAAAGGGAAGGGAATAAGGGACCTTGCTACAATGAATGTTTTACTTTATACATCAAATGCTTTAAACCACTAACCCTTTTTTCCTGCAACTTTAAAGGAAGGTTAGAAGTATTTCTAGAGGTGATTGCTTGCCCTGGAAGTAAGTGGGTCAAAGACTCTATACTTGAAAAATCTGGATCTTTTCTCATTATTTAATTCCTAGCAGTGGCAAAACAGAACTTTCTGATCTCACTTACTTTGTAAATATTAACGTAATAGTCCTCATAAAACCCAACATTTTTTCCCCACATTTGAAAAAATTAAGGGCATTTAGGTACCTAGGAGGAACACAGCATGGCATTCACATGCCTGTGATATCAAATTTTAAATTTTTGCAATACTGAGTAAGAGAGACAGAAAAGCAATGTCAATTTAAACCAGTGAGAAATGCCAAAGGATGCTCACATTAGAAAACAAGAATTTGTATAAATCTAGCTCTCAGAGGATAACAGGTCTGTTTTCACAATCTGGAGACTGCAAATGTTAGCTGTCAGATGGCTAAGTTCACTCCAGAAACAAAAAAGAAGTATGTAACTGTTCACACAGAATCAGAAGTCAGCTGATGGCTGAATTGAGACAGGGCTTCTCTGTTTCTTGTCTTGTCATCCCACATTGATGCATTTGAACTTCTTTTTCATTTATGGGAAAATTTCAAGATGTCTGTCTGATTACAGGAAGTGTATAAAACCCCAAATCAGAGCATTAATCCACCCTAGTGTAGAATTTTTTTCCCCCAAACAACTTCTCAGAGCTGTATAGCTGTCCTTGCTTATTTAATCTTTTCTCATGGGGGTATTTTCTGTTGTATTCTCCTTTGATTCTCCTAGCAATTCCTAATATCCTACTTAGTGTTTTGGCAGCAAATCAGCACTAACCTTATGTCTTAAGAGAACAATTTACAACAACTTTAAGATGTCTTTTGTGAGTGGCAATATTTAATTTGGAACCCATAATGACATAAGAAAAGTTAGAATTACTTTTGTTTCTATAAACAATACTTTGAATTAATTGCCCAATAACTCAATATTAAGTGATCCTTCTGTAACTTTTCCATATCCGCTATAGATTAAATTGTCCTACATAAATTTACACCAAGCAAACTTTCTCAGAGAAACTCTCTCTAAATACGCAGCACAAAGTTTAGCACAGAGCCCTGAGAGACCTTGTTAATAACCTCCTTCCAGCATGAAAATTTAGCATTTATGTCCATCCTTTGTTTCTCTCTTTTAACCAGTTGTTAGTTCACAGAATGAACTCGCCCCTCTTAGAAACACGTCTTATGACAAAGCCTTTGGAAATTCAGGTTTATTCTGTTTCTCAGTTTCAGTTTACCCATGGAGCATCTTTGCTGCTGGCACCTGTGGATCTGCTCAGTCATCTCTGAGTGGACATGGCAGGCCCCAAGCGCTGCCATACATCCCAAATTTACTCCTCTGCATAATAATTAGAGGGGAAAAGTGCTGAGCTGTGGCAAACACACACATATGTGGCCATAATCCTTTTATCAGGTGCCCTGGTTCCAGCTCAGGTAGAGTTAATTTCTTCTCAGTAGCTGTTGCAGTGCTGTGTTCTGGATTTGGAAAGGGAATAGTGTTGACAACACACTGATGTTTTGGGGTTTGACTAAGTCATGTTTATCCTAAGTCGGGGACTTTGTTTCCTTTGTCTCATGCTCTGCCAGTGAGGAGGTTTGCCAAAAAACCCCAAAACTAGGAGTAAGCACAGCTGGGACAGGTGATCCAAACTGGCCAAAGGTTCATTCCATACCACAGAGCATCATGCCCAGTATATAAACTGGGGGGAGCTACCTGGCAGGTCTGATCAGGGTTTGGGAAGATGGTGGGTCTCAGCAGGTAGTGAGAAATTGCATTGTGCATCACCTGTTTGTTTTTTTTTTTTTTTCCTTTTTATCATCATTATTATTATTTACTATTATTATTGTATTTTACTTTATTTTCAATTGTTAAACTGTTCTTATCTCAACATACAAGTTTTACTTCGATTCTCCTCCCCATTACACCGGGGCCAGGGGGAAGAGAAAAGAGGTTGAACGAGAAGCTGTGTCATGTTTCATTCTTTCATCTCCAGCTGGGCTAAAAACCACCACAGTCCACATCAGATGAGCCACCCTGTGTTCTCAGAGTAGCCTAATCCAAGAACGGGAGAAGACAGACGGGTTTTTGTTGTCTTCCCAGAGAATGCCTCACCTCAAGTGCTGATACAGATGTGTTTAAAAGTATCAGAGTCCATAACAGTTTTTACTTGGCAATTGGTACAACAGGACTGGAGTCCTGGGTGTCCCCTGTGGCTGTTTGAGCCCCAGAACTGGCTGGCCCGGCTGACAGGGGCTGCCAAGGGTGATGCAGCTGCAGCAGGCCCTGACTATCCATCTTTTGTTTTTAGGTTTGAGATGCTGCTTGGCCCCAGAACGTGAAGCAGTGTTTCCCTAGCAAAGGGTAGAGGCCAGTATTGGATCCAGTGACACTGTATGTCCCCGAGCCACAGTTCTCTCTCAGATGCTCTCTGTACTTTTAGCACCTCCCTGATCAGCCTTAGCCAGGCCTGTCATCTGGGTAGAGAAAAGAGACCTTGTTATATCCTGTCAAAGCAGAGACAGCACAGTTCATCTTTGTCAGAGGCAGCTGGCTCCCAATCAATACCCAGGTGGCTTTTCCCAAACATTGACCCAAACACTGGAAAGAAGTGCGGGGGGAGGCAGGAGGATGGCAGGAGCACAGACAGGGACAGACTTGGAGGGGGAACACTGGGGACACAAGCAGGTCCCTGAGGGAAGTAGGGAGTGGACAAGGCACTGCTGGAAGGAACTGGAAAAGGAGGTTGCAACACAAGGCAAATGCACACGTGGAAAGTGTTTGTAATAGAGACATGCAAAGGATTTAAGATGCAAAAAAAAGTGTAGGAAACCAGAGTTCATTTTCTGCCGTTCACAAGAAAAATATCATTTCTAATAAGGTCTCCTTGTTAACAGTCATCTCAGATACCAGACATTTTCAAAGAACTAATGGTCTCTTCATCTACTGCAGATGATTCGTTTTTATGCAGCTGATTGTTAATTCCTACAACTCTTGTAATTCCAGATTCTGAATTAATCTCCATTCACTTTCAGGACGTAACTATCCTATTACTCCTTGAAGTCACTCATTAAATTCACCCTATCTTATTCAAGAAGCACACTGAAATCCTGATGGACATTTTTGTTACTCCTTAGTTGAAGTACTTTAATGAGCTTGATTTGCTTTAGCTGCCTAATTTCTGTGTGAGCTGTTTTGCAGTGATCTAGAATCCAGCACGTTCTACTCCTGAACTCACCACTTCTGTACCTTCTCTGATGCTGTGTCTGCTATCAGACTATACATAAAAAGATTATGTCAGCCTCAGTGCAAACCAGGTGTGTCACTGATAATATTTCCCACCCCACTTTGCTCATGGTCATCATCCAAGCCACTGGTTAAATCTGGCTGCTTTTAAAGGCTGGAAACCACAGAAAGATCTGGCCAAAGTGAAAGCATCCAATGATTGCTTTTTTTTCCTCATCAATTACCCGTAGTGAGCCTTGCAAAAGCATTTGCATCACACCATAGATGGCTGATTTTCAGCAGAAAATATAACTGTAATAACCATAAAAGAATGTGCTCCATACTAACATTTCTTTATAGCATTCATTATGTATATAATTACAAATAATAGTATATATTAAAAAATAATAAGAGACTATACACTGTTTCTCTAAAACTAAAAATTCCTCATCTTCCCACACTTTCTGCAATACTTTATGATACAGAATGGCAGATTCAGGATTTACTAGACCAGAGGAGAAAGATAACTGCAGATTAACGTAATCAATACTGAAAACATTATCTTGAGATATTTTAAGGAAAAGCCAAGTGCTTGACTGTTGCAGTTGAGGGATCAGGCAGGTAGCTGCACCCATATATTACTGCTGACTTTCAGCAGAATTAGGACTCCAGCCAGCCTCAGAAACACACTTTAATTTTAGGAGCAGGCACTGAGCCATGCACTGACTTTTCCTATACAGTCAGGGAAAGCTGATTTTCTCCTGCCACCATGTTCCTGCCCCTGCAAGGCAGAGCCAAGGCAAAGGAGGACTCTGCCTCCTCTACACCCCCAACCGTAATTTTCACCTAAGTCCAGCCCCTTGGAAGCCCTCCATGGCTCTAAAGCTGAGACAGCAGTGACGAGGAGCTGTTGCTCTCCCATTTGTCACACCAGGGTGTGTTGTGAGAGCTTCACATGGAATTGCAAAAAAGCAGAGTTATGGATGAAGAACCCATTTCAAACTACACTTCCTGTTTTTGGAATCTAAACATGACATACTCTCCACAGAAGGCAATTTAATAGCCTTGCATTTGTACAGGTGGCTTATAAAACAAATATGCCTCTCCTCCAGCAAGTGGCTGTTAAAGAGCAGGTAATACACAAACACATGATCAAGCCTACTGCCTGAAAATGTGGGGCAATTAAGATATTTTATTGCATGCCCTTCTTTGCTTAATTCCAGTATAGTTACAAAGTTATAATCTGAAGTTCCCTAAAGCGTAAAACAAAATTAGTATGCTGTTCACCTGAATAAAAGTGTGTTCTTCACTGATTCCTTTCAATGGTCTGCAAAATAAACTAACTAAACCCAAAGTTTTCATAAAGTAACAATAGCCAGCTCGAATATTTCAATTTTCACTGAATGGCTAATGCAGCAGAGGGCAATCTTCAGGTAAGTAAATGTAAAAATGTTATCACAAGAATACAGTGTATAGGCAGAGACAGGAGAAAAAGGCTGTGTGAGTGTTTATTCTGCTCTCTCTAGTTATTTCTTGCCTTTCAGCTAGCTAAAGGCACCTGCAGGAAAGGCTGAAGGGGTAAGGGCAAGAATGAGTCAAGGCAGTTTGGTTAGAAACATTCATATTGATTTCAGTTGCTATGTGGGAGAGGAGAAAAATCATTCCCATTTTAGTTTTAAAACCTAAAGCCAAAAGAGTTTAATTTACTTAATGACAAAACTAGTCACAGCAGAAAGATTAGTTTTTTGTTACAGAATCACAGAATCACAGAATTACCAGGTTGGAAGAGACCTTCAAGATCATCGAGTTCAACCTCTGTCCTAACACCTCAACTAAACTAAACCATGGCACTGAGTGCCACATCCAATCCCTTTTTAAACACGTCCAGGGATGGTGATTCCACCACCTCCCCAGGTAGACCATTCCAATATTTTATCACTCTTTCTGTAAAAAAGTTTCTCCTAATATCTAACCTATATTTCCCTTGGCGCAACTTAAGACTGTGTCCTCTTGTTCTGTCAGTTGTTGCCCGGAAAAAGAGACCAACCCCCACCTCACTACAACCACCTTTCAGGGAGTTGTAGAGAGTGATAAGGTCACCTCTGAGTCTCCTTTTCTCCAGGCTAAACAACCCCAGCTCCCTCAGCCGTTCCTCATAGGGCTTGTGTTCCAAGCCCCTCACCAGCCTTGTTGCCCTCCTCTGGACACGCTCAAGCGTCTCCACGTCCTTCCTGAGCTGAGGGGCCCAGAACTGGACACAGCACTCGAGGTGCGGCCTCACCAGTGCTGAGTATAGGGGAAGGATGACTTCCCTGCTCCTGCTGGCCACACTATTCCTGATACAGGCCAGGATACCATTGGCCTTTTTGGCCACCTGGGCACACTCCTGACTCATGTTGAGTCGGCTGTCGACCAGTACTCCCAAGTCTCTTTCTGCCTGGGCACTCTCCAGCCACTCTGTTCCCAGCCTATAGCGTTGCAGGGGGTTATTGCGGCCAAATTGTTGAAGTACTTTGCAATATAAAGAGAGTTTTGGCAAGCTTCCGAATAATTGCATGACATTTCTGCTTTTTTCCACTTCTCTCTACTGTCACATACAGATATCTGTACAGGAAAAAGTTCCTGTATTTTGACAAAGACTTAAAAATACAGATGGAAAAGCGATGAAAAAATCTATGCCATGATAGATGACTAAACACAGCACTGACTCTCTCTGAACTGCTGTCTAAGTGGGTTCCATTCTTGCAAACACTCCAGCATTTTGTATTCAGTCATGGGTTTTGAGATCATGTTCCCTTAAAGCATCTTGCACTGTACAAGGCTACAGGGCCTTCCCATCCTGAGATCCAAACACAGACTGACCCAGTGTCTGATACTGCTCATCTGACTCATGTAGCACAACAGCTTCAAGGTCTGGAAAACTTGAATATTTCTTGATTTGTTTTTATTAACCATCCACATGATTTTACTCCTGATACCAAGCAAGTCTATGAAAGTTCAGTGTCCCACACAGTCCAAGTGAAAACAAAATGATCCCACAAAACCACAGCATGCTGGGCTTGACCATCACCCTTCGCTGAGCCAAGCCTGCGGAGAAAACCTGGGGTACACTTGCAAGTCAAATAAGCCTGAAACTATAAAATTCTTTAAATAAATATAACAAAATCTGCAAAAGCAATTTCAAAGAAAGAGGAATTAAACACCAGAGGTTATCAGGTATATTCCAAGGCAGAGGTCCATCCAGCATAATCAATGCCATACTGAAGACCCCAGAAAAAAAAAAAACTCCCTAACTAAGCAGATAAAAATCACAAAAAAATGTCTTTAAACATAACGGCCTTGACAGCATACTAAAATATTCTGGTTCCTTGGCTGGAAAGGAGATGTGCAGATAACACTCAAAAATTGGTGAATTTAAAGCTCCCTATGCTTTCAGGGTTGGGATAGCATAGCCCCAGGAACACAGCTGTTGCTCAAAGCCTAGGCAGAAGATGTCTTCTTTTCAGTTTTATAAATCATTTTAGTTGAGGCTTTCCTGTTTCAACACAACATTCTAACCTCAGAGAGGGAATTTTGTATTTGGGTGAGAGATGGAGGGTAGCAGATTTGCTGAACATTCTGCATAGCAAAAGAGGAGAGCTGGCTGCTTTCCGAGGGTGCTCCCTGAAGCTGAACAGGTTTCTGTTAAAATAAATGGCAAAGCAAGCAAAGGGAGCTGACAGAACAGACAGACACCTTGAGCTGTGAGAGCAGAGCACACGGCTTTGTTCTGCAATTAAGCAACCCACCGCAGATCATCTTGAACTTCCATTTTCATCTGCAATGACTGCAAAGCAGCTGATCCATCACAAGAAGGCTGCTCTGTAGCAGCCCAAACGCTTGCAAAGTGCCCTGCAACACATTTTTTAAATACACATTTGTGCCCCATGACCTTCTTAATGCATTATCCTATACTGTAGCTCTGGCCTCTGGCCGCCCGGTGGCCTGGCAGGCGACAAGATTTTCGTGCCCCCGCGGTGAGGCGAACAAAGTGCTTGTCTGCTGCTGGGAGCTCTCTGCTGGAGGCTCACAAAAGAGCAGGCTGCAGCTACGTGGTTGTTAAGCAACAAGGCGACGGTGAAGGAGCAAAACAGCAACAAAACTCAAACCCAAAACCGAAGCACCAGAAAGACGCAAGAAGATGAGCCTGACATGCCCTTTTATGGTGCACCAAAAAGGGGCGGTACAGGAGAAACAATCCAATAGAGAATTGATAGGGAGTGACAGGTAACCAATGGAAAAGGGGTATGGGAGGAACTTGAACTAACACACCAATCACTAACCGAGATAGAGAGAACCTGCTGGATGCTAATACATATTCAACTAAGCATAATAAATATACATGAACAGATTAACCAATGGGAATTGAGGAACTAAAAAGGGTCTGTGCAGAGGGGAGGAGATGCTGCAGGGTCGACACCCAGTGGGAGGCGATCCTAGACTTCTGATCCGCCCCCGGGGTCGGAGTCATGGGCGGGGAAATCAACCCACTGAATGCTGTCCAGCCCCACGGTGGGCTGAGCCACCGCAACACTATACTGCATGAAAAATTGCAAAATAGCCTGTGAAGATAGGGACTCGGTAAACACCCACAATTTGTCCGAGATAGGTGTTCAGCTATAGAAGACTTTACTGTAGCTACAATCACACTTTATCACAGTCAATATATACACCATGAAAGAGAATACTCCATCATTCCCAACAAATCCAGCTGGTTTTGTGCACGGCACAGCTGTGTAATGTGAAATACGTGAAGTTACCCTGGAGCAGTGATAGATGTGCTTTTACCAATCCAGAACCAAAGTTATAACCTGACTGTCCTTTATCATGTTTGTTTGCATGTTTACATTAAAACAATAATAATAAAATCCTCTTTTCATTTAAAGTCCAAGGAGGAAGAATTGGAAGGACGAAAGCAGCAAACAGCAAAATGACATCACTCTCAGAACAAGAAAACTGGGCAGCAGGTTCAAAACTTGGTGTTCAGAGCAAGAGTTAATGAATGGCCAGGCTACAGTTCATATTTTCATTGTAAGAAATAGATTTGGGGTTTCAGAGCGTAAAATTGAGGTCGGGGGATTGTTGGCATAAATGAAAACATTGCCCTTGCTTATGACCAGTAAAGAGATTGGTGAAAATGTGTATTTCACCCTCAGTGCAGAATTATACAAACTCAGGAGAGAGCTTTAAGACCCAAGTCCTGTGGATATTAGCAGAGTCAGATATACAGAAAACACTGTGGAGGATTTAAAAGTATGAAAGGCATAAGGATTATATAGACTTGAACTGTGAATGAGGTTGAAGTACATTCAGGAAAGCAAAAAAGACTAGTGAACCAGAAACGCCTTGCTCACTTATGATAAAATATCTAGTTAATACCAAAGAAAAGCTTCAAATAGACTTGTCTGGTTCTTTAGAAAGTCTCTATAAAATAATGCCAGTATTCTTTGTATAAATACTTTCACAAATAAAGACTCTTTTAGAAAGAAGATTGAACTTGGTAAGTAAGCAGCTTAAGCAGTAAAGAAAAGCATATTAAAATTATTTCTTGACTAGCAGAAATGTTGAATAATGGCCCATGGCCATGTTCTGTAATGACTACAGATCATGCACTGTACCCACAGTAATGTAGCTTCCATGTTTTACACAGGAGACACACACAAAAAGGTTAATTTGATCCACAATGGCAATACAAACCAGGTAATTAGCATGAGTGCACCAACTCCTTACTCTTTAAGCCCTTCAGGTTTGCTTTTTCTTGAGAAGTGAGGAATTTACCAGCTAACCTACTCTGCACTACCTTTCACAATTTTAGTGTAACAAGATAACTCAGATTTAGCGGGTTAAATTACTTTGACTAACCAAAATAAGTAATGAAGAGCATGAAATACTTTCATCTTAATTAGCTCATATTTCATTTGAACAGAGTCAGACTTGCTGTTTGTCAGAGGAGGATATCAGTAGACACAATAAACTCTAGAACTGCCTTGTGTTGTTTATGGAGGATCTTACCAGAATTATAAGACTCAAGTGAACTATGATAAGAAATAAAAACACATTCTTGCATAAGAAGCATTATAGGCACTAAGGCAAAACTCAGCACTTCTCCATCTGTTCCCAAATCAAAATGTGATCCTCATCAATTTTGAATGTGAGACTAATTTTGTTAAATCAGGCATTCTCATACTCCTGGGTAAGGATTTTGTTTTCTCTTTTCAGCTGCAGAACTTAGGAATGTAACCTGCAGGACTCCTGTTCTAGGTGGGGTCCCCAAAGCAGTGCTGCTGGAATACAGCGCACAGAGCCAGGG
Organism: Rhagologus leucostigma; assembly: GCA_013397725.1. NCBI lineage: Eukaryota > Metazoa > Chordata > Aves > Passeriformes > Rhagologus > Rhagologus leucostigma. Next base: position 1,820,945 of record VZTD01001480.1, on the reverse strand, counting down.
ATCTTCCTGATTCCCTTAAAGCTCTGGGCACTGGAGCTGCACGGGAAGAAGTGCAGGGGGTGAGGCAATAACTAAACTCTTACAAGTGCCAAATCCTTGCTCACCAAACCCGCTCCAGATCAGCCTCCTATTGCCACCACCTCATTGTCTGTGCCTCCTCATTTGCAAACCTCATTAGCAACTCATTAGGAGCACTACATATGTGACACACAAACTTGCTGTGGGAGAGGGAATTAGGGAGTCTAAGAAACCTAAATGATTGTTCAGACAACGTCCTGATCATTATGTGAAAAATAATATATCACTACTTTTGGCAAACATGGAGTGAAGAAAAAGATACTTCCTTTAGGGTTTAAAAGGTTAAAACAAAAGGGATTGCTGTCTGAGTCAATTCCCAATTTATACTTGGAGTTGCAGTAATAACAGAAAGAAGTTACAGCCTTTACTTTAGTGCCTTTAGGAAGGACTGAGTTTATTTAAACGCAGTCAGTGTCTTTTTCAAATAATGAACAGGATCTTTCTTTCTGTCCTGCTGTTAGTATCAACAGCTCCTAAATAATTCTGACAGTTTCTTCTCTGTTAAAAAAAAAAAAAAAGGCAGCTTTGTTATTTATGATGTTAGAACAAATACCAGTTATCTCATCTTATTTCACACTTAGTTCAGTCTAAAAATCAGGTATTTGGAACAGACTCAGTCCTTCTCAGAAAAACTCATAGCAAAATTCGGTCTTAACTCTATGGCAGCAGCTGCAGCATAGCTCCATTCACAGCCCTTTTCCGGGACCAAAATGCCTTTGAAGGACCAAATACCTGGAAACAGACAGTTAAAAAGATGAAAGTGTTGTGACCTCCACTTATTCAAGGAAACTCAAGCCCCTCTGTAGTACTTCTGTCTGATGATATGTGATGGGGATACCTGTGTTAAGATTGTGATGGGGAAAAGGTAGAAATAAAGCTAAATGTAAATGACTGTCACAGCTCTGGTGTAACTTTGAGTAGTGATCCTTGAACATTGGGAAAAATTTGAATTCTTAGTGGAAATATCTCAAAAATTGAGGACTCTGATATACTGTTATACATTGCACCATTTTGCCCCACCAACATCAGTTTTATAGGCAATAAAACTCACTTCAGTGGCATTTATCAGAGCACATTTGGGAAGAAAGGGACTATTTTAAGGCAAAAATTTACACAAAAAATATAAATACAAGCAGGTTTCCCTCTGGATACATCAAAACTACCAATCACCAGAGTAATTACAGATGCCATGTTCTCTCTTCTGCTGTTTTCTACTATTCTTCCTTTCCAAAGTAATTTAAGCAGGATTAATTTAATCAAAGCTTTGTCTTTAAATCATTTACCCTGATAAAATAGAGAAATTCAAAATAAATATCGAAAGGGAAAGGAACTTCTGAGAGTGTTCATGGAGTTCCTGTTGCCATGGGAACTATGTAGCTGCTCTTCCCAGGCCATGTCCCTTTTCCTGGACAGGCAGCAGCTGCTCCGAGCTCTGGAGTCAGGAAAACGGAAACTTAGCAAAGCTTTCAGAAATATTCATGGACAGGAGTTCAAGAGGTTGTTGGTTAAAATGCGCCTGTGAGAGCATATCAAACTCTCTCTTGCTGAGAGTAGTGTGAACATGAAAAACTCCTGCTCTCTTCCCATTGCAACCCCATTCCTGCTTCCTTCAGCGCACTGCATTTCTGTATCCTTTACCTTTCAGAGATGATATCCTAATTAATATGAAAGTTATTATGCACTAAGGATGATATGTGTAAGATAAACTCTTTGGCTGTTCTTGGGTTGTCTGTCAAGAGCTCCCAGGCAAATGAATACAGGTAACAGTCTGAACCACCAAAAGAGGTCACATGGTCTCTTCCCTTCTGCCAGTGAATCCTAGAGCAGACCCTGACACCTTTAGAGATACTTGGAAACATCACTCATGTTTGTACAAGCCCAGTGTCTGCTTAGGGTGGTGGCTTGACCCTGGCTGGACCAGGGACTTCACCACGGGCTGCACATCCTCCCCCTCCTTCTGCACTGATCTCTCTCTCACCAGCTGCAGTTGCCAGGGTTTTTGTGCCCCTTCTTAAATCTCTTGTCCCAGTGGCATTACCACCATCACTGCTGGGCTCGGCCTTGGCCAGTGGCAGGTCCATCCTGGACCTGCTGGCGTTGGCACTGTGGGACAGGGGAAGCTTCTGGTCGCTTCTCATTGAAGGCACCCCTGTAGCTTCCCCACTACCAAAACCTTGTCATGCAAACCAAATAAATCAGGGAATAAAGACCTCTTCAATATTTCAAAGGGTGATCACATCATGCAGACTGCTCATCATGATGTTTATTCTGGGGCTACTTGCTCTGTTTAAATTTCATACCAAAAGTCTGGCAGGACTTAGTATATGAAAAGTAGAGTTACAACATTATGTTTAGACCTCTGTTATCCAGGTGACTTTCTAGGCCAAAGGAGCATTCATCTGCCACTGAAAAGAACAATTTTGGAGACTCAATTTTTTTTTTTAATCCCTAGGAAATACTCAGAAACTTAACGGCTGGTATGTTCGCCAAATGGACTTCATGCATGTCCAGTTCATAAATTTGAGCATTCCTGGAACAAATCAATATCAGCAATATAAGAATTACCGCTAAACACACAGGAGTAAAAGAACTACACGTGTAGTAACTAGACACCACTACAACACAAAGAAGTCTTTTCAGTTTCCTCTTAGTATCATCTTGTCGAATGATTCTTTGTCATAGAATTATGGAATCCCAGAGTGGTTCCGGTTGGAAGGGACAATAAGATCATCTCATTCCACCCCCCTGCCATGGTCAGGGACACCTTCCACTAGACCAGAGCTCCATCCAGCCTCGCCCAGAACACTTCCATGGATGTAGGTAGGTTTCCAGCACAAGAAAATGCCATGTATGTCGGCGCAGTAGATAACTATATAGATACAAGCCCATTTCTGACACAACCAGATTAGTCACGTTTCCTGTACATATCCTGGCCACTTAAGCCACCATCTCCACCTGTGCTCTGCATAGAAACATTGGAATGTCTCCTGTGACTGCAGTTCGTGCTATCACCTCCTTCCAGGCTGGGGCCGTGTCCATTTCTGAGCAGCAGACACAAGGCAGGACATCAGGACGGCTTAAATTCAGAATTTCTTATACTGAGCAAGGCCACACAATCAACTAACACGTACCATCAAGTTATCAGTCTGTTCTCAGAAGATTAACATGCAGACCCAAACCTAAAATAAGAAGATGGGAGCTGAAACAAGCCTGGTAATTCACAAGCTCATCCCTGGCTGAATACAGAAGTAGTTGTGTTAAATCAATGTTCTAAAATCCTATGAATTCTAACACTCAGCTGAGTAAAAGGAGGGGTTAAAAAGAAGTCCTGAACAGTTGGAGAGAACATAATCTTCACATCTCTGTAACCCAGCCTCTCACTGGGAAGGAAGGAACAACATTTTTGTGTAGGCAAGCTATATCCTAATTATCCTATTCAGGGTTCCTTATACTGCGCCTTCCAAGTACCTCATCTCAGTCTCATCTGATAAAAAGATTCCGGTCTAACTCAATATGGCAATTTTCATTTACCTACGGTAATTCTGAGCAATTTTCTGAAGGCAGATTTAATTTCATGTTGGTCGTGAATTAGACTGGACTTCCCAGAATAGAACTTGGTGAAAATTCAAATGCAAAGCTCTCCTTGGAAAGAGCTACAGGATTTATAATGTATCCTTTTCTTCAGTTTGTTTAAAATCTGTTGTTACCCATAACAAAAATACACATTTTTATTAACATACATACTTTTCTTTCTGTTTATTTTCTTAAATTTAATAAAGCCTTCTAGCTATCAGGGTAATTCAGTCTCAAATCTCCACTTTCCAGCTTGGTTTTCATTATTTCATATTATTCTTTTACCCTTATTATAGAAGCTGGCTTTATTCCCATCTCATAAAGTGACCCAAATTCTCCAGGAGATATTTTCTAGCATTGATTTTTCTTCGTCCATAATGTTAATGGCATGACTGCTGCTATCTTTACTTCCTCTACTTTCTTAACTTTATAATCCCACTCTATCACACTATTTTTTTTCTCATGCTATGCGCATTTCATTTTCCTCTCACCACCCCTTAGGCATTTTGGAGATATGTTTGTAGGGAATTTGGGTGCTTATCTGTTTTTGAACATAATGTCAAACAAGGACACTGAACAGCAAAAATTTTACAATCAATTCTCACTTTGTAATCTCTGAGTCCCTGTGTGACACCTGTTACTCATTTGACCAAAAATTCCTCTCTGAATATACTCCAAAAACTCTTTTATCTGGACAGCTTTTCATCTTGAGCACTGTCAGCACTGTGTAAACATGTTTTGGGGGATGTCACAGCCACTTTCTGGTTAATGGCATTTATAACATCCACAATATTTTTCATGACAAACTTTAGAAGTAAAGTCTTGTAGGATGAAATATTTTCACCCCAGTAAGTAGGTGGCCTCTTTAATACAATTGCCTGTACATGGAGAACCAAATAGTTACCTTATCCTTCTAAAACCTCACACTTCTCCCTTCAAAGTATTACGGTGGGCTTTTTTCACTTTCCATTTTCTTTTAACTGTTTAGATTTCTTCATGTAACCAGTCAATTTTTGTGAGAGAGCTTTTTACTCTCTGCTTTCTTAACAGGACATTAGGCAACTACAAACAAGTCTTTCCAAAACTCAAGGCCCTCACTCATTAAATCAAAACTTCTTGACTCTGAACTTCTAACCTTTCCCTAAAAAGGATGGAATTTTTTAATTCCTCTCAAGCCTATTTCACCTTCCTTTACAAAAGACTGTCTCCTACTTAAGAAAAAAAATGATGACAAAATATCATCTCTGTTAAATTACTTTTTCAATAGTAGATGATTTATAGTTGATTAGGTAATTAAATCAAATACAAGTGGCTGAAAGTAAATCTATTTTTATCATCCCTGTAAATTAAAAGTTCCGCATCATAAAAAATCATGACCATCTTGAAAATGACTAGTCAAGTGCTTTTTATAGGCAAGCAGGATTTATTGTCAATTAACGTATTGAACTGGATAGTCAGCATAACCCTGTGCTCAAGACTTTTTAAATTATTAGCTTCTGCTATCAAGCTGCTCCATATCACAGTAATGAAATGTATCTTGCTATTCACATATTGAACAATTCCTTAGGTTGGGTTTATATCTCACTATAACAACATTTCATTTTATTATTATCTCCGATCCCCTGTAATGAATACAAATACATTCTTTTTTTCCATCATGGGTTTATCAATTTTCATTGATTTGCCGGTAACGAATGCAGACAGGATGGTGAGAGAAAAATTTAAAGAGATCATATCCTTTAAAATAAATTCAGAAGTTTTTCACTTGCAGTCACATCAATTAAAAGAAATCATTCAGAAGAACAACTGAAAGGAAATATTAGTTTAAGTTTTAACGCTTAAAAACAAACTGTAAAAAGGAATTTGGGGGCCTCTGTTTTTACAGAATATGTTTTTGCATTTTATTTCTATAGACTTTAAAGAAAAAAGTAAATGGATAAATTATCTTTATAGCTTTGCATTTCACATTAATTTTTCGTAATGCACCATATTTTTCTTTTTCAATAAAGGTCAGTTTGACTAATGAAAATGCAGTTTATGGTGCAGTGATTTGCTGGATACAAAGTGCATTTTGAAAGTTACTTAGTGACATCTTCTCTCTTTCCCACTGGGAAATTCCCTCAGCCCAAACCCGTCCTTACTGAGGAGAGCACCCTAACTCTTGGAGTGGAGACCCCAGCAGTATTTTTGACACTTTGGGGTACTGATACCTAAAATTATGTTCTTAATTCTGAAACATAAATAAAAACACATTGATTGAAGACAAGTGTTGATATCTTGAAACTAATATTCCAACTGTGTTACAAAGTTTCATACTGAAACACAAACTTTTAAATGAAATTACAAACAGTGTTCTCAGTTATGACATTTTATTGCACTATAACATTTGCATCTGCTTGTATTCTGCAATTATATCATTATGTGACAATGTAATTTGATATGAAATGAAGTGATAGAATAACATCCTGGCTTTCATTCAGCCACCAGGAAAAAAAAAATCTCCATGGAAGATATAATGTCCAGCCTACCCAGGAAAAGCATCCTAACAGTAGAATCTGACCTACTGGATTTATGTTGTGTGGCAGAATGGGACAAAGTTGGCTTCACAAAGGAAAATAACGAACTGTTGGGCAAGAACAGTTATTCTACTTTTTACACACATTTTATTAGGCAGAAAACTTGTTTGAAACAGATGCACAGATAAGTGTTGGTAGGTTTTTTAAATGAGGAAATGCACTTCAGCTGTCTAGAAGATTCCTGTAGGATTTAATGCCCCAGGAGATCATAACTGAACACTCTAGTCAGCGTTTCAGTGAGATGGATACTATGACCAACAGCAAAAGCACACTTAGAGGAAAAAAAACCCAACTGCTGCACATCAAAACAGAAGTTTCTTATTATTCCATGTATACTGATTTCTTTTCTAAAGAAGCCAGCAGTGTTTAGTTAGAACTCAGCATAACCCTTTTCTTTATGGAGAAAATGCATCACTGGTATTCTTCAGACCCACCTGAAACCTCTGATAACTTACTGTTAATGAGAGAAGAGACAGAAAACTACATCCAGCCAGGGAGTCCTAAGAAAAGCAAGGAAGAAAACACAATCTGTTTCTAGACGACTTTTCTCTGTTGTCTTGGTTTGAAAGACAAGTGTCTACTAAGAAAGGCAGGAGCCTCCCTTGGAATGGAAAATGCAACCCCCTTCCCTCCGAATTATTATAAATTTGAAATTGAGGGGCTTTCAGGCAAAGATACGAGGAATAGGAATAACAGTTCTTTTACTTTATATATATATAAAACAAAGCAATAATACAGAAACACTGGTTTAACCTGACAGAGCCAGGGTACGACCTGACACCCTGCCAGGCAGGGTGGTGGTAGCAGTCAGATTAGGTGATAGCTGCGGTTCTCTTTGAAGTGGTTCTGTTGAAGCGATGATCTTGTAGAAAAGGTCTGGTCCTCCTCAGAAAGTCCAGTGGTGGTTGTGTAGCTCTTGTCCTCTGGGAATCCAGTGGAAAAAGCTGCTTGTGCTGTTCCAAACCCCAGACTATATCCAGGTGGGAATGCTTGGCTCCTTCCCCTGGGCGGAGCATCTCACAATGGGATGGTGAGTCATGGGGCAAGGCACTGATGGGTCCATTACCAGAAGATAGTCCAGAGGGAGTAGGCCAGGAACATTGCTACATCTGGTTTCACCTGCTCATGAAGATGGTAATAGAATACACTGCAACCCAGGACATCTGTCCCTTACATACATATCTGTTGTGCAGAACAAAAATACCCTCCACCCTCCTCTTCTGTTTATCCGCTAATTCCTCTAAAAATACCACACAGCATCTCAGTCCAAGTGACACAAAAAACCAAAGTAACCTAGTCCCTGACTGCTGTTGTGGGTCACTTCCTCTGGAATGAAACACAGAAAAGATATAGGGAAAATAAAATATGAAGTCAGTGCCCTTCTGCCTGTCACCAGAAGAGGTGCAGGAAACAAGCAGCCAGTACTGTAAGAGTAATTTCCAAATTGCAGGTACCCTGGTTCTTCTTCCCTGTTAAAAGGATTTTCAGACACTACCAGAATGATTCCTTCTTGACCTACTGAATCTTCATTTTCCAGAGATATTCTCCAACTCACTTCTTTAGATCACCCTACTGAAATGCAATGAGCCTGGTGTCTGACTTCTCCACGCCGCTTTGAAAATTCCAGCCCACAGCATTACAAGCACGCCTTGAATAAGTTACTTCAAAATATAAATGTCTTTATCTTCTATAATTTTAACAGCTTCAGGAGGCTTTCAAGTGTTACTCTTGTCAGTAAATAAACTAGATATTTAATTTTCATAGCTGTTTTTGTTTTGGGTTTTTTTGCCACATGTAATATAAGTCACAAGTGTTGCATTTAATACTTTACTAAACAGCATAGTCTAAAGCTTGATAACATTATACATGAGGAAAATGCTGCATGCTGAACTCAGTGGGGCTATTTGCAAGCTGTGCCAGATGGAAGAGACTCTCCTTAAAGTCTTAAGTGACACAAAATTTGCAGATTCAAAGACCCTTAGAAGACAACACCTATTGTAAAACACACAGATGAATACCTATGTTCCTTTCAGAAGTAATCAATTCTACTTTGATCCAAAAAATTTTTGATTTGGAATAGAAGTAGATAAAATTACTTAAAGAACATTAAAGAGACTAGAAGCACGTAAAAAAAACCCCCAGTAATTACAAGAGGGCTGTGCTGTAGATTCATCATTTCTTGGGAAATTTAAAACACATTATTTTGAAGCTCAGACATCGATACAGCATCAAATGAAAATAAAAGTAAAAATGAAAATTAAGAGGTTGTCATCTAGGAAGATTTTTGTATCAATGGTAAAGCAATCAAGATCATTTTCTAATGTGTTTTTTTCCTGCCTCCAGAGAACAGCCAGTGCTTTCTAACAAAGAACACTTCCCTAAACCACTCTTTAAACATACAGTCTCGCTTCTGTGCATCACTGATACATTTATGTTAAATATAAATACTCCTATACTGTAATATTTGCTACCAAGTCCAAACTTCTCTAGCAGCCTCACTGTTTGGGAGTTTTGCTCAGGTTCTCTGATGGAAATCCCTCATTCACCTGTCAGAGACAACCACTGGTGAGAGAGAGGTTGGTGTGTCACAAAAACTGCCCCTCTAAAGGAGAAGGTACTTTGCATATCAGGGTTGGAAATACTAATGGTCTTCCTCAGAAAACACACAGAAAGCTGAATAATGCAAAGTCCAGCCTAAAAGTTTGCCCATCAGTCAAATTATAGTGTTTTGGAAAACGTTTCACGTCCTTTCAGCGTGCCTTGGCCTCACCACAAAATATTTCACATCTCTCCCAGCCCCTATGAATACTGTTAGAAAATCCATTACTAATGACAGCACACAATCTCCAATGGGGATTAAATCCCCAAGAACATGGCAGAAATGGAGCTGTTCAGAGGGATGCTGGGCATTTATGTTTTACCGCACTGCCAGATCTGATGGCTTAAGGCCAGAGGCTTTATGGTTTCATTGGAATAGTGACTTTTCATTAATGAAAGAAAGATGCAAAACTAAGGTAAGAGACAGGGAAAGTCGCTGGGTTATTTGTGACTCAGAGGATCCTGATTCAAACTCAGAGTCTAAGAGAAAGAAGCAAAGGGCAGAAAATAACATCTTGCTAAATGAATGGACTGTGATTCCAGCACACTAACTTGGTGGAAAGGAGGATAAATTCCCTTTCTTATCAAAGGCATTTTCCTCTCACTGTGCTTCCAACTGTTATTTGGTGATTCTCTACCTCCTCCCACTTTGTTTCAGGACCAGTTGAAGAGGTGAGAGCCCTGTTTGCCCAGTGTCTCATTAGGGCCCAGACACAGAGGCTGTGCAGAGCCATCCTGACGCGAGCCACATGCTGCCATGGTGGCTTTGTGCAGCACTAACACCCATATCGTTTGTGGGGTTTGTTAGCACACCCTCACCAGCCTAAAAGCCCAGTGCTGTCTGAAACCCCAGTGATAACAGTCTCCTCAAGTGGCACAGCATTGTTTGACACAGGCAGCTGAACAAAACTCTGCCAGAAGGTGCTTAGGACAAGCGCCTTCAGGGATAGAATTAAACCTGTTGCATGGTGGGTCAAGTGACCTCACTCTGCAGACACAACATCATCTCCCACACCCAGCACAGCCTCTCCACCTTCAAAACACTTTACAAGACACCTCACTAAAAGAACGTCTTCAATCTCTTCATTTAAAAATCGATAACCTTCAAGCTTCCATAGCTTCCTTTGAGACTAAGGTAAATAAAATTGAGGGAAGGCTGGAGGGATTTGAAAAGCGATGGAGTCAGTTGAAATTCAAACAACAAAGAGAGGAATTCTGCAATAAAAAAATCACAAAGGAGGGAAAACTGTGTTTAAGAATTATGGAGCTCCTGAAAGAAAATTAAAGTACTGGGAAAAATCAACAGCCTAGTCATAGTATTTAATGTTCTGAGCATCTTCTCTGAAAGATCCAAGATGGATGGAAATTAATGGAAAAATCCAAAGGAGACATAATGAAGAAAAGCCTATTATCTGGAATAGCAAAAGTAATACATCTGCATGAATGTTCAAGTCTCAAAGTGCTGCATAGGAAGAAAATAACCATAGAGACCTGGACTGAAGACAGGGTTTGAGCAGTGGCCAAAGAATGAGAATAAAAATCAGCTATCTTACAAACTCCATAAACCCTTGGCAAAGGATAGGAAGTAACTTCATTTGAAAAAAGAAAAACTTTTCCTAAACAACCCTGCATCGATCTTCTGTCCTGCCAGATTGCGGTTGCTACTGCTGAGAGAAGAAACACGACACTGCTGGGAAGCAGGAGCAGCACAATGCTTCACACAGAACTGAAAAAGAGACAGCAGGAAGAACTTAGATAGCTAAATCTATCAAAAAATCTCCAACCTACTTCCTTCAATCCTTTACCACAGAAGATGCATTTGAACATGATTGTTCTGGAAAAATCTACTTGCCCTCTCACCCAGTATGTGGGGCATTGGTGAATTTACTCTCAAGTGATGCCATAAAGGAATAAGTTCAACTAAAATAATGCAAACAACTAACATAAATCATTTTAAGGCTGGTGTGTCCTTATTGGTAAATTAATCTGCTTCCCAAATCACACTTTCAGAGGACCAGTTTTTATACTTATGGGAGCATGTGCAGATTGCTGTTAGGACCAAGATGCAAAACGTGTTGCTAATGTATTGTAATGCTAAAGTTAGTACCTCAGCATTACCAATAGTTATAAATCAATATTTATACTATTACAATACAATAAATAAATACACGAAAATTGCCTTTACTAAGTTTTCTCCTACTACTGAGAAACAGAAAGGAAAAGATTAATATAAGGAAGCTCAAAATTCAGCTTTCCTATATCTAGGAGCACCTTAGGACACCTTCACTTACCCTACGGACAGTGGCTCAAGTAAAGCCAAAGTTTTGGTACCCTGGAGTGGAAATGTCCTTGCATATCTGAGCTAGATATATTGATTTCTGGTGAACTGAGATAAACTGGTGCATTGTGCCCAAAAGGAAGGTATGAAATGTGTGTGACAGTGCCAGTGCTGAGAGGGAAGGATTTCTGGGACAGAGAGTGGACAGGACAAGGAGTCAGCGCTCAAAGATGAGCATTGGCTAAAGGGAAAGCAGGTAGAGAAATTCATGAGAAATGTAGTAGATTTATCACAAATAATCCAGCCAGGCTTCAGGGTTCTGAGGGCACCAAGAGACCATCCTGTCCCTGAGCAGTGTCACCAGAGCCCCTCACCACAGCCCCTGCCCACAGGCAGGAACAGCCGAGCTCAGCCTGTGTCCCACCCCTTGCCTGAGACACGGTGTAGGCAGGGCTTCAAGAGAGAAATAACTTGCAGAGTGTGTTCTAAACCAAACCACTGCATCCCACAGATTCTCTTCACTTTCTCCCTGAGTAGTGTGGTTTGTATGACCTAAACACAAAGTAGAAGCAGATGTAATTATTTTGAGGCACAGAAACTAAAACAGCTGCTTTCCATTCTCAAAGAGTAAAATGTAAAGAGTAGCATCTTCTCTAAGTAAAAATTCAGAGGTTCACTCTAAAGATTTCCCTACACTTAAGAAAACAGTCTTAATTTTTTTACATTGAGGTTAAAAGTATATGGTTCTACTGACATCCTTACTCCAAAGCACTGGGTTTAACCAGAAAACAACTGGGAATAGAATTCAAATATCATTAAAGCACTTACTATCTAGCTCAGGCTCATGTTTTCGACTTGGCTTGCTTTCAGTTTTTTGACTTATGCATATATGAAGGCTTCTGTGGCTAACTAGTTTGCTTGTAGTTCTCTGTTGCAATGTTTTGTTAACCTTCCTTTATGTATTTTTAATGCATACTACAAATAAGAAATGTGTAAACTCATCCTGAGAAGAGGCTATAATGTCTGCCTGTGCTTTTGATTCACTGCCTCATTTGCAAGATTGCTGCTTATTCACAAATTAATTATGCAATGGCATCTTTAGCTAATAAAGTCTAAACAAAAAACATTTAATCCAATTCATAGTTTTCTCTCAATCAAACCAAGTCTGTCAAACATAATTACATTACACATGCAAAGCAGGAACGAGCCAAACATGTGCCACACCTGCTTAGTGCTTCTTCAGGCAGAGGATATACAGTAGAAGAACAGTTGGCAGCACAGATGGCACAGCAAAGAAGACTTGTGAAAAATGCAGTTAAGGAGTGTGGTTTTGTGCCTTTTATTGATGGGAAGGGTCAGATAGTGATCTCAGTTTACGTCAAGCACACCTTTCTGGTACCTTTAGGCTTTGACAATTCTAATTTTGGAGATACCAACTCCACCCATCTTCTGCTTTTTAAATGAAGGGACCTCTGCAGCTCAGAGGAGTCATTGCTGGCTTCCTACCACAGCCATGAGCTCTGAGGACACCTGTGTTCTCACTTATGATTGTGTGTTTCAGGGCTATTCTAAATATTATATCCCCCACCAACTTCACTGTATATCTGTATAATGAAACCTGTTTGCCCATTACAGGGACAGTGACTCTGCACATTTCACTGCATCCAGTTCACAAACTTGGGAAGGAGCCAGGTATTTGTGATCATAAAACCAAAAGATAACCCAAGCAGTCCTGGGTAGCTTTTCAATTTGTGGGTATGCTTAATTGAAAAAAACCCCTCAGACATATAATTTAATATTAACATGCATTTATAGTAATTTCTACTTAAGACTATGTAATTCTATTGAGTGGTACAGTTTCTGAAAATTACTTTAACTAGAGATTTTGTGGTATTTCCTGATACCACTGAAACCATCTTTACCACATCATTTACAAAGTCAGCATTTGTAGGAGGCAAGATGCCCAAACGCAATCACTGCATCACTCGTTATTTCTTAATACCTAACCTTTTTCTTCCTGTACACACAAAAAAGAAAAGAAACTCAAAAAACAAAACTCAGAATGTTCCCATTCAAAAAACTTACGTCTCTTATCTCCATTACCATCATCTGCCGCTTCTCATCAATACAATCCTGTCCTCTGCAAGTCTTTTCATAGCTGTTGCTCATCTGCTCTATGTTGCATCCATGTTATGAAAGCTGAGTGTGAAACCACCACTGTGACCACCTGTCCCGCCCTTCAGGTTCTTCATAACTTTCCCCAGCTTTGCAAGCTTTGAGGAAACATTATTTCCACAACCCAGGAAGAAGACCTTAGGTTACACCCATAAAGGAATTATGAGGATTTGAGGGCAAGTAGGTTTCATAAACTTTACTAATTCCTACAGAATATTCTCTCATTTCTTTCCTTCTAGTGGTTTATCAAAGATACTACCCAGTGTAAGGTTTAGCATAAACTTACACCAACACACATAAGGCCCAGAAGGACGGAATTCCCCTTCTCATCACACAAGCAATGTGCCCCTGCAGTCCTGCACCCCCACACCCCAATGGTCCATGCTGACTGGGAGAACTGGGAGCTGAGAGCATGGAGGGGAGCTGCCTTTGCATCCCTGAATGGGGTAATCCAGGGAGAAATTAGAAGAGACCAAGTCCCAAGGCACCAAAGTTGACTGAGGCCTCTCCACTTACATTCAATACACATCTGGCTGTGCCATACTGGCTGCAAGATTTTAGCAATTGTAACACAATTTAGTAGTCAAATTCGATTATTAATAACATTTTATAATAACAGTATGAAGACTCCCTTTTAAGTTCACTGTTGGCACACCTGCATCAAAGCAGACTCAGGGTCAAACACATGCAGAATCTTTTCTACAGCAAGAAGAATGGGCCTGTCCTGACTGCTGTGTTTCAACTAAGTTATACATTACAGGAGCTCTTTCTCCACTGAAGACTTCCTCCTGCTTGCAAAATTGTTTGTCACTTACGTGACCAAAATGCTAATAAAGCATTCCCACAGTATTTCCCGCCAGTGTAGGTGCACTAAATGGAGACTCTGCAGCATCAAGGACTTGGAAAATGGTATTGAAAACAGAGCGTGTTCAAATAACTTCTGCAGGAGTCATTCCCTAGAATGATAAATTTTCGAATCTATTAGCGTGCTTCCAGATTCAAAAATATTCTAGTGCAGAATATTTTGTCTGCTTTTCTCCAAGGACACTTGACCAGGGGGCTGTTAGCAAGAGCAGGGAAACTGTCAGTGGAACTAAACAGATAGCAGTAAATAAATAAATAAAACACAAATTGTTTTTCGGGGATTGAGTGCAAAAAATTATTCAGAAGAAAATACACTGGGATTTAACTTAAACAAAGTTTAAAGAAATTCACAAAGTTTAAATTACTGAGTGAACAACAAATGTCCTGGGAGAATCCTTATGACAGAAGAAGTCAGAAATAAATCAGCAGGAAGGAATATGTGTGTTTTTCTGAGAAGAAAGATCTCAGTGCTATCATAAGTATTAAAAATAAAAATAAAAAAACCTAGCCAGACAGTCTTATTCAGAAAGTGTATCTGGTTTCAGAGCCTCAGCTCCACTGAAAGGCACCAAGACGAGCCAGCGAGCAAAGCTATAAAAGCAGAATCCCAAACGAATAAATAAAAAGGCCATCTTCTGTTTCAGAAATCAGCAGTCCCATAACACACTGCTCTATAAATTTCTTCCCCACAGACTGGAAAGAGAATGTTCTTGACTAACAGATCTTTCTTGCTGAAATATCACCTGGGATGGATAGTACTTACTGGCAGGCCTGCACCATCTGCTCGCTGAGGCTCTAAGTACAGGAAGCAGCACAAGTGTTTCATGTTTGCATAGCCCTGACTGAAAGGAAATCATATCCATTTCTACTTTGTCACACAGGGATATTTATGAAAAGCCCAAGTTTATACCACGGTACTTTCTCAACTGTGCACTATTCCAAATTAAGCTTAAAGGATGCTTTCCCAAATCTGAGAAATGCTGTTTTTCTGGTATTTGTATTTCAGTATGAAGTACTGATCAATAAACTTTAACACTCTCCATAAATGGCTGTAGAACCATTGATATGCTGACAGCTGTTTGAAGGGTGGGCTGCAATCTGGGCACCAAAATCTCTTCTTCCCCTGCCCTCTCTTTCCAAGAGCTGTAGTCATAAAGACTTTGGGCATTTATGCTGGGTATGATGGAGCACAGCAAAGACAGCACCAAAAAGATTTAGAGCTAGAAGCAGCACGAATACGGAGCTTTGCAGCCGTCACGAGGCAAGAGGACCCTCAGCAAAGGGTGCAGTCCTGCTCTGCTGAAGCAGCCAAAAAAGTCTTGGTGGGTTTTGCTGCAGGGTGAGCACGAACAATCTGGGAACATCACGGGTGACCTTTCCCAGTGCTGTGCTCTGTCAGGCACAGCCAGTGCAGGCAGCTTTGCTCTGCTTGTGATAAGGAGGTAGCAAACAGTCAAATTAGATTTTAAAAAACTAAGCTTATTTCACCATCTCTTCCACACTTTTCATGTGAGTTTAATAGGAACCTCGTATGCCATTATCACACCTACATATAGAAGGCAAGAGTGTTCAAGTTTTAGAGTTTTCTCTCAGCTTTCTTCTTCTGGATTTTACAGGGGACTTGAGGTTCTTCCCCTTTTTCTCCTCTCCCAATAAGCTATAGCTACCACGTGCTATGAAGTGATGTGATCTTTCATCTTTTCATTTCTCGCTTAAAAATCTGAAGTACCAAAGTAATAACCAATTATTAATTCCCTTACCTTTAGTATCAAAATTTAAATAAGAATGCTCAACATAGAATATGTAATATGTGAAATATCCACATTTGTCATCTGTCATCATTATGGCAATTTTCACAACAGTTGGGTTTCGCTTGAAAGTTAGATACTGCACAGTTCTGAACTTTCATTAAAAGGTGCCAGTTCTCAGAGAATAAGACAATATACTTATATGATTAAACCACTCAAAAATATACAGCAAATAACTTCTCCTTCTTTATTCTTCACTAAGCTTTGTTGTCTCTGTACTCATCTAATGATTTTTGCATGAAAGTCTGAAATTTGCTATGAAATTATCCTGTATTGCACAAATGAGCATTGCAAATATTTATGTATGATTCAGTCTAAGTATATAGCCCTAGTGGTGATGTTTACGTGCACAGCCATCATCGTATGCATAATGTCAGACAAGTTTCTCTTTAATTTCAGAACTGACTTTTAATAATTGATGTTTTTATTTGGAAACAAGATTATTGGAAAATAACTCCTTAAAAACTGCACTATTTTATATCCAGGGGAACATTCCAAATTAGAAAAACAAGTAAAATTTAAAAACCCAGACTGGATTGACAAGCTTGCAACAAAATGTGGAAGTGGCTCTCCAAAGCCGTTTAATTCTCTTACTATTTAACATTATTGTAGCAAAAGGGATTTTTGGCAACGTTTCAAGTCTAAAGGTAGCCTAAAGCAGCTTCCACTGGAGCAATACAACCTGAAGATCCAAGCAAAGCAGGAAATGTATTTTCACCTGGCCCCTGAAGGACTAACATCACCCCTCTGCCCTGGGTTGAGGTGTCAGAGTCTTTTACCCTTCCACAGACAAGGCTCTTCTACTCATCACCGAAACCCAGCAATTTCTCCTGCCTAATGGGGCCACTCTTCAACGATGAAAAGAAAAACTTGCACGTGTCTACGTCCTGCTGATGATCCACTGATGGAAAACATTTAATTGTACAGCTATGGAATTTTACCAAGTATTGATTTTATTCCCGTCATGAAGAGAGAGAACGGTGAATCTTGTCAAACCACAAGAGCACAGGTTAATGCAGGGTTAAAAACTGATCCATTTGTCTCTTTACAAAGGCTATTTATTCCTCTACCAGCAGGAAAGTACCAAAAGATGCATGCATATTCCAAACATTTGTAAATAAGGAATGCCTAATCTTAGTCACTGTAGTGGAATAAAATTCTTGACCCCTGTGCCTTGTTTATGCTAGACTTTATGTGAAAATTTCAACCATGAGGCACTTGCAAAGATACAGACAATGCCAAGGAAAAGTGGAAAAGGACTTTGCCGTTCGTATACAAACCTCCTTTTGTTGTGGAAGATCTCTGTCAGCTGGGATTCGTGTGCTACATTCCTAAAGCATATAGGCAGGCCTGCAAACCTACTCAATAGCCCTGTATGCAAAAGGAACACAGTGGCAGCTGAAAAAGATGTTTGTTCTCAGGATTAAGGCCAGTATTTATCTTCTTGGCAAAGGTGTCTACGTGAAAGCCTAGAGTAATGATACCATACTCTACAGACTACTACAAAAACAAGATCAAGAAGAATTGCATAAATACACCTATGTAACATCCATCACATTAATGAGAATGTAGAGACAAATGCAGCTTGCTGCTAAACTTGGCATCTATTGACTGCAGAAGAAAGTTAGACACTGCAGAGACAAATACTATCCTAAAGCCATTGCAAGAGCATGGATCCAAAATGATTTGACACACAAAAGTTTCTCTCTTACACTAAGAACCATCTTTCAGGCCTTGCAGCCCACCAAAGGCAAACCTGAATGCTGTTACCAGTTTAACAATGGGCTTTTCAGACTGGTCCCTGAAAGACCTGCTTGGGAGGCAGAGCTAGAGGGAAGGATGCCAGAGCATTGGGAAAATCTCACTTGCTGAAGGTTTAGCTGCACACTATTTGAATATCTGAAACTAAGAAAGGAGGTAACAATGGCTGGGCTAGATTGATGGACTAGAAATCTGAAAATAGGAGCATTGGTTTAGCATCAGGTGGGGTAGAAGTAAAAGGTCCTTTCTTTCTGACCACGAATACACCAAGTCACGGGGATACTTGCTCAGTATTTTGCTAGACAGAATGCAAGGCTTTGCAAAGCTGGTAGGGTGAAGTCAGCACTAACTTTCAAAGATAGATAAGAAAATCTAAGCTGGTAAAAAAAGTACCCATGTGCTGTTTAGCCATATAGACCTGAATTTTTAAAAGTATCAAGTTTTAACTTAATTTTCAAGCTTCTTCAGTTTAGTAAACTGCAATGCTTTAGTCTTTGTTTTCCACCTGTAATTCTGAATCGTTTTGCAAAGGAAGGTAAAAATCGTAATTCCCATGGAAGTGAGGTGGAATGTGAGTTAACAGTTTATTTTTTTGTTTTATAATCCTAGAGTTCTGTTAAGCAATTTTTCACCCTAAACCAGATTTGATGGCTTTACGGTGTAGCAGTTACTGAATCCTACAGGTAAAAATAAAAATACCACTTTATGTAATTAGCTCAGGACTAATTATAATCACCCATTTGTTATTTTTCTTCTACAGTATTTGGGAAAAAAAGCTCTTTAGCCAGGAGCTATGTACAGAGGATAAGTGTGGTTTTTTTCTGCTAAATTTATGAGACAAAAGATGCAAAAGGTTCAGGTTGCACAAGAAGTCAGAAGAAATATGTGTTAATGGTTGCAAGGGTGAGTACAAAGAGATAAAATGCCAGGTAAATTGCCTGTATTCTGCTCAGAAAACAAACCAAAGGAGGTGAAATCCCACAGAGCATGATCACTGTGAACTGCAGGCAGCAGATGGTTCTGGGCGCGCCTTAAGTCCCACAAATGTGAGTCAAAGCCACGATTGTACAGCCTGCCTCAAGTCCATACAACAGAGAGAGAAAATATCCCCAGAGGACGAGTCTGTTAAACACCCCGTTTTGTAAGAGAACCCATTAAGGGTTTGGCACCAGCTCTCAGAGCTCCAGTTAACTGTTGCTGGGGAGTGCCAAAGGCCTCCTGCATCTGTGTTATCTCCCGTGTCAGCAAACGGCCGGCAATTTCTGCCCTCCCTGACAAACATTTGAAAAGGCATTGGGAAAATAGATGCCTTTCAAATGCCTCCTCCCAATTTTTTACTGCCAGACCTGAAAATATAACAGCTCCAACGGCAGCAGCTCCAGCCCGGCATAGTGAACCAAAGTGAGCACTGCCTCAGCTTGGTGGCAGCTCTGGCCCCAGCCCCAGCTCTCTGCAGCTGTTTGTTGTCAGAGCACAGAGCATGAGCCCTGGCACTCCTCCCTGCTGGCCCCTGGATGGCTGCTCAGCACATCGAGGTAATTGACTCATCTTGGCTCAGTCATAACCTCAATCAGCTGGACCATCTCATTTTCCCCACAGCCAAGGAATCCTGCCGCTCTTAATATTAGAGCAGCAGCCAACCTCTTTTTGGAGGGAAGCTTATTGCAGAATATCCTTCTGTATCCCGGGGAATTAGCTGAAAGCTTAAATGTTTCTTTTGAAAGAAAACACTTCTTCCAAGAAGTGGAAAAAAGAAAAAGTTCCCTTTCTACTGCCTTTGAGGAAAAAAAAAATCTCTGAACAAAAAGGCAAACCTCAAAGCAACACTGGAAAAAAGTGAAAGGAAAAAACATTCTGGGTTAAACACGACCCTCACACTTGCTGAATTCACGTCAAAATATTTGTTCATTGGATTTGAAATCCACTGCGGTTTACTGTTGTCTGATTGTAGAGATTGAAAACTGGAAATCTCCATGTTAGACATTTGCAGGGCTTGAGGCACAGGGATTCAAGGAATCCGTGTCAATAAAGTGACAGTCTTTGCCTTGCCTCTCCGGAAAAGTAACACTGTAACCCCACTGCCCCACACCCAAATTGTCTTTCTGAATGCAGTGAACCTTAATCAAACCTTGATAAATATTGAAGCGAGCAAGTACTTTTTACAAACTTCACAGTCACCTCAGTTATAACTATACTTAGGAGTTCGTGGCACACTACATTATTTTATTCTGGATTTTCATTTAATTCCATAAACAGAAGTTCAACAAAAACACAACTTAATTTTAGGAATTTATATTGATGCCAAACCATAATTTTACCTAAAAATCAGATTATCACAGACTTTAGGGAATTTGGGGGCTGACACCAGTCCCTAAGTGAATGCAAGTTTTCAAGCAATTCCTGCCCTTTCCTTTGTACTTTTCTGGTGTGATTTTGACAGCAGAATGGTGCCACAGCAAGAGCAACAGCAATTCTCCATGAGCCAAAGGCAGGGAAGCAGCAGGGACACCACTGTAAGGTTGGACCATCCTGGTTCAACCAATTTCTGCCAAAGGCTGGTCTTCCACAAGGAGAGAAAGCTCTTTTCTCCAAGCAGGGCAGAGATCTCTGCTCTGGACCTTTCATTTCTCTGTCAGGAGCAGGTACGCATGAGTTACTCTGTTCCTGGGCAGCCTGGGCATGTGCTGTCCCCTCCCACAGCTCCTTGGCCAAGCCCCCATTACTCCAAAACCCATGTCCAACACCCACCTTTCCCCACTCTGCACAGACCAAACGCTGAGCAGTTGGGTGGCCACACCCCAGCTCCACTGTGCCCGTCCAGGAGTCCCCCAGCCCCACAGATCTGGCACCAGCCTGGTTTGGAAGGAGAACAGAGCCTGCCAAACTGACATCCTGTCACAGTGCTTGGTGCCAAAACATTTCAGTCAGGCTCTGGTATGTGCTGTAACGCTGGCATATATAATTACAACTTAGAGAAGAAAAACAGCTTTTCAGCTGATGCATTATAGAAAGGAAAATAATATTTTCCTCCAGAGCACTGAGCCTGGGGAAGATTATCTGCTCCCTCTGCCGCTGGCTTTTATATTTGCGAAAGAAGAGAAAGGAGAAACTCTGCTGATGGTTCTGTAGGCTGTGGTGCTCCTCACAAGCCTTTACCCACACGGGGTTTAGCCCTTCCACAGCTGCTTCGACTGCCCCTCACGTAACACCTCACTTCCAATTTGCCTCTTGGAATTTCAAACTAAGATGAACTTGGTTCCTAGATGCAATTGGTGGTGGTGGTGGTACAGTTCCTGCCCCTTTTCATCTGTCCTTTTGTGTTTGTTTTCATCTTGTAAGAACCTTTACTCTTTATGCTCATCCCTCTGCAAAACTTTCTAATTCAAGTCCACCTGAAGTGGGAGCAAAGAGATAAATACATTCAGACTTTTACTCTGGAAAATGTCCTTTTCATCATGTCTTTTTTCTCTTGACTTTGCCATCTTTGCAGTAAATCATTGGCAGCTTTTTCCTTCCAGTCTTCCTCACTCATAGACTTATAAGATGAAGATAACCCCCATAAACATACACATCACACTGATAAAATTTAAATTCTGAAAAGATCTTGAGGTATGCTGAATCCATCCTTTGGGCTGGAGGACCTAATTTCTTATTGTGACACGGGGAATTTCTTCTTGTTAAGTCACCTATGCAATGTGAGATCCAACTTTACCAGAACACATTTCTTCCGTTATGGGGGTAAAGTTCTGCAACTGAGCATCCAAAGTGGCCACTAAGAGATACTGAAATCTTGCAAGGGGATTATCAGAGATACCAAACTATCATTGTTCTGCAGGTCACAGAATTCTCCCCTGAGGCATCTCACACTTTATCACAGAAAATGCTCACTAAGTGATGATTACTTTCACTTCAGTTCTGCTAGGGAATCTAACTGAGGGAAAAAAAAAAAAAGACTGGAAACCTTCCAATGGGTTTTCTGATGGAAAAACACTCCACATGCAAAAATCAAAACATTTGGTGGGAATGTGTTGATTTCAATGTATTTTTGATGGGTTTCTCCTGTAAATGTGCCCAGTTCCTCTCTGATGTACCGCCAGCCTGGCTGTCTATTGCGCAAGCCCAACAGCTGTCTACCTGGTGGCCTTCCAGAGCCTGCAGGGTGTCTGGGGAGCCAACAGCACCGGAATTCCTCACCCACAGGAGAACAAAACACATTGTTCCTCTTTTGTCCTGCTGGGCACAACACACAGACCTGTCCTGCTCTGCTCCAGGCACTGCCAGGCACTGTGCTGAGAACTCGCACAGCAGAGGCTACAGCAGAAAGGGGTGCTCGTGCTCATGGTGCAAGAGATCACATCACTAATTACCATTAGCAGCTCACAGTAATTACCTGAGTCCTCCAGCTTGCATGTATACATGCAAATACTGCTCAAAACATGTGCCAATATGCACACTCTCATACATGTGTGCACATAAGTTTAAGGAACACGTTCCATCCTCTCTTACATAAGATGAGGTATTTGTCGTGCAGAGCATGCTGAAATCTAAGCAAAGAAGCTCCAGAAGTTGGCATTATTTCCACTTAATCAGTATGAAATCATTATAGGTTTGCTATGAAAATGAAACAACCCTAGTCATACAAGATACATCATGACACAGAAAAATTAGAAAACACTGTGAGCTCTGCACAGCAAGATTTGTAAGCCTGCCAGCAGAATCACAAACTCGCACCGCTCTAATTTGTCTAGGAAAAAGGGGTGTTTAATTGCTGTGCATAATAAACACACAAACGTCAGAAAGCAGCCACAGATAATATGCATGAGTAGATTCCAGCTGTACTGCTAAGGAAATGTAGAAGTGATTTATTTTATATCTTGATCTTAAGTCCAATAAATCACATTAAAATAAAATGACCAAATTTCCCTAAGTGCTCAGCACTCAGCAGCTCTGGCTGGCCTGGCCTCTGAGCTCTTTTGATGTCATTTAGGTGTCTGCAGGGTGCAGTGCTGTGCAGCACTACCTGAGCTTCCACGGGCTCCACAGGCAATAGCTGTTGACTTGTTCAATTAGCCCACACAAAGTCAAGCACCTGGAACTAGTTTATTGAGAGCTAACTCTGGTCAATCTTATCTCTGCTCCATGTGCAAATCCCCTAAGCATCAGCTGATTGCTCTCAAAAGCCTGCCCAGGTTGTGTGGCCTAATGAGAGCCTCCAGGGACCAACCCTTGTAAAAATACCCAACCAGAACTTCATCTTTGCTCTACCCCTAACAGCCAGCACAGAGCACCAGAAACCCACTGTGTACATGAATTGCTGTGTTACGAAATCATGTTAGTATCTCAGAGTTATTTTTTTCTTTCCCTGCAGAGGCTGATGGAGAAATACAAAGGAGCTGGTCTTCTGGAAAGGAGGTTTCTTTGAGGGGCTGGGACAGGGTGACACCAAACTGAAACTGGCCTAACACCAAACTCTTCATACCCACTTCTTCTCAAGCTCATCTTTTATTGATAGCCAGAGAAGAGAGGACATGTACATGCAGACCATTCTTGCAGGCTGGGATGTGATCCAAGTCACAATTTAACCCATTGCAAGTGTCCATCTCAGTGAGTGCTTCAGGTCACGCTGGATCAGAGTTCCATTCTATGTTTTGCAGTGTTTGAGTTTAAATTGTTTTTCTGTTTACAATCATTAAACCGTACTTTACTGATAATGAAGTTGTCTGAGATTTTATTGAATCTGGAATTCAGAAATTACAAGCCTCTCCAAAGTGCTGATATGTTTTTCTTCTAAGACAACTTTTAATTGAATAATCACTTCCTCATTACCTTTCTTTTTCTGCCCAACTGGCTTCAAGAATGAAAATAAGAACTATTCCTTTCCATACTGAGATGACAAACCACTGTTAGAGACTTTTGTTCAGATTTTCAGACACCTTGGGATTTATTGCTTTTCACAGAAGTCCTGCTTTGTACATGGCATTCTTATTACTTGCAGCTACCCCTTCTATACTGCAAAGCATTCCTCACATTATAGTCAACACAAAAATTCCATCTCCAATTACCCTAAAAAGTAATTGGGCAACCAATAAAGCTGAATATCTTGTGATTTTTTTTCTACTTATTCACAGTACAGGATTTATGTGAGAATTAGACTACTGTTTACTTGATCCAGGAAGACAGCTGCAGACTTGCAGGATCTCCTGAAAGAAAAATATTTATAAATTAGCTGGCTGCTATATGCTTGAAATCAACAGCAGAGATGAGAACTTGGCTTGCTTTTGTGGTCAAGTGCATGAGGTCCAGCCTCATCCTCACTGCCATTTGTCTCAATATGAATAACACATCTAAGATCTTTCAATTCCTTCAGAATTTACATCAATCTAACCAAAAATAACACCAGAAAATCACGGCACTTTAATTGCTTCTTCCCTTTAAAGTTGTAGGCTCCACAGTTTGAGTAAAAGCTGTGCACAACAGTGAGGCCATTTCTCTCTACGATCACAGTGCTGAAAAAAGCTTTACCTGAACGTGAAAAAGATATTGCCATCGTAAATACAGATAATAAATAAATTCATCCTTTGTTCTAGTGGAAGGTGCACAGTTGGAGAAAGGAGAGGCTTGGGACTCAGTGTTATTTAGTGCAGGGGAGTGCTGAGCCATGTGTCCATGAACAGATAGCATCCTCTCCCATTTGTGCTGAAAAAATCTCTCTGCGACATTTTGCTAGATTAAGGTTGGTAATGACAAACTGACTGGAAGGACTGAATATAAAAGTCGGGAAGAAAGTTACTAAGAGCTAATCTTAATAGAGAAGACACTCACATGAGAGAATATTATGATGCTAAGTATGTAGAGACAGATACAAACGGTGCCTCCCTAATCTCTTGCATACTCAGTGAGAACATATGAGGCAGTACAGCTGGAAATTTATCTTTGACCACAGAAAAAGTACTTTATCTCATATTGGTTAGGCAATGGACAAAATATTAAAAATAAACCTCAAATGAAAATGTATTTTAAAATTTTGAAAAGTTAGCAAAGTGTAAATAATAAGACCTGATAAGAAAAGCTGAGTAAAGTATTGGCCAGAATCACTCACTAAAAAGCTGTCATTAGCTACTGCCATATCACAAAGCAGAATAAGAGAAGGCAGCAATGTTAAACTACTTCTAAGCATATTTTAAAAACATGAAACAAAAAAACCCCATAACAAAATGTAACTCCATTGCTAAAACAGGTTTTAAGTTGCCACAAATAATATAACAAATGTAGAAAAAACATATATTTTTATGGAGCCAGATTTCTTTGAAACTTGGAACTTAGATTTTCTCTGAGAATTGACAAGCAGTTAAAGCATTAGGGTGAGAGGATTCAGGCACTGGAAGTGTGAAGTCTGTTTAAGCTTATAACCTGTGATTCAACCTTCTATCTTCCTGGCACTATTTATATAGCAAATAGATCATTGTTATGGGATTTACATAACTGATCTGTGTATAAGCAGCAAGCTAAAATAAAATGTTACACTGCCTTTGTCAGAAATGGGAGAACACACACATCCCTTTGCAAATCAGTGAGCAAACAACAGATTTAAAGCTGCATCTCAGAGTCCAAATGAATCACAGCAGGTTGTGCGGTCAAACACATAAAGGGCTAGAAGTCTCCTAATGACTTTACAAGTCATCTTAAAGCCATTCAATTTAGATAACCTTTTCAGAATAATGGCTTCTAGAGCTGCAATTCAGCACAAATCTGGCAATTTTACTGTACAGCACATCCACATCTTTGAGAAATGATCAAGGAAAGATTAAACCACTTCACAATAGGATAAACTATTGCTTCAACCTGCAGTTTTAAGTGAAGTATTATCAAGACCATCTTGAGGAACCCCACTTTACTATTTAGATTCTCTAGTACGCAGAATACTTCTTTAGGTTTATCAGATTTACAATAAGAGGGAGAAGGGAGATTTAGTAAGTCAATAGTGCTTGGTAAACTACATTTCTCAGGCTGAGTTACAAGCACATTATGCTTTATAAATTAAACTGGACTGTCAAGATAAATGCATAGGCAATACGGTGCTATTTGTAAGTAAATGCCTCTTTATGTTTAAACAGGTTCTTATAGACCAAGAGGCTGAATCTCTTTTTCCTAACAACATTATAAATCTAAAAGCCAAAGGAATAAAATGAAAAGGAAGTGGGCCCTAGGTCTTTGTGAAGGATTGATGACTCAGGCAGTACAAAGTCTACCAGAAATGATTCTTTTTCTTTCCTTCAGTTGGCTTCTGTCTAATCATCATGGGGAGCAGGGGGAGGGACGACAGAGAGAGGGGGAATAAAGAAAAACCAATTTTATCTTTTTACTCCTTCTTTTAGGAAAAATTGCCTTACTTACCTGCATATCATGAGATACAGATAGCACTAAGTCAGCAAATTATTTGTTCTGCTGGATATGCTGTACTTACCATGATTCACCCCGCCATTTACAGTGAAATGACACCTTATTGTAGCAGCAGAATGACTACACTCTGAGCTGCAGAAACAATCAGCAATTATCATCAGCGAGAAATGTGCATCTGTTGGTAAACTACATAATAGCAGTCTCCCACTCCAGCCCCAAAAGCCTGTCATCCATCTCTGCCCATTAAGTGAAATGTTTCTGCATGGAGACCTTGCAGGGAATGAAGCGGAGCCCGTAAACAACGAGCAGGATGCGGCAACAGCACTGGCACCTCAAACCCTGTAGGACTGGGGCAGTTCTCTGCGGGCTGCTCTTGGCCCTGCATTATGGGGCAGCATCCTTCAATTTCTGTATTAACCCACTCAATTAATGCCTGAAACAGTTATTTCTGTCATCTATCTGAAGATGCTGTAACAATCCAAACAGGCAAGCAGTAATAAGCATCTTTGCAGCAATAAAGCACATAAAAGGCACTAACGTTGTTATTCAGCACAAAAAAAAAAGCCAGAGTAAGACTGATTTGGTCTCAGATTCTCTTTTCATAGGTGGTGGGCACTCTTGTTAAGGTTGGTGACTCCTCTAGCATTCAAGAACATACCTACAAAGCTTGTTGACAACCTCTGCACAAGGCACAGAAATATTAAATGTCAGCAGCAGGGCTGGGGACTCTGTGAGGGGAGCCTGGAGCTGCCCTGTGCCAGGCACAGCACATCCTGGTCACCCTTGAGCCTCAGCCAGGCTTGGGACACCTCATGGAGAATGTGCTCCAGAGAGGACAGAACCTGCCCAAGCCCACCAACCTTTCCATCTTCTTCTCTCCCCCATCCTGCTGAGGAGAGGAATACAGTGCATGGCTGTGTGGGCAGCCGGCAGAGAGCTCAAGTCAACCCACCGCATCACTGATAAACTGCAGTTGAACAGGAACATTTGGTACTGAGCTTGATATTTTTAACTGTCACTATTTAGCAGGGAAAGTGGCCAGAGATGGGCTTAAACCCACTACATTTGCAGGATTTATGCTGTGTCTCTTCCTCCCACCAGAATGAACGGTGAAATGCACAAATTCTAACCTATACAGCCAAAACCATTGTCTCTTCTCTAAATGAATGTTTTATCTCAGCTTTAGTTGAATTGCAGACCCCAGAGTTTGTAGAGGTCTGACTGTCCAATTCTAACAGCAAATATGTGATGCAAATGTTCACATTTGTGTTGGAACAGAATAGCCATAGGCAGTAGTTCTGCAATAGAGTTTATGCCTGTGGGAGGACAAAGTTTTCATTTTAAAGATCTCTCTCTTCCTTCATCAACTAAATATTTGATCTCCTGGTAAGAAAGAAAAGACTCATTGCTTACTGGAACAAGTGCACAGATTGCATTAATGTTTGCATGTTTGGACATCCCAAAACCACAACGTTTCCATGAAGTGCCTGTAGGAACAGATTTATTTTGTCATTTTGAATGATTCATGAGGAAATTCATCCTTTTTCCTACTGTTTTTGTTTCACGTTATGCACTTGCTGCACATGGAAACATGAAAACCCATGAACAGAAACCATTTCTGCATCCCCCAATAAGTAATTGCATTTAGATTTCACTTGGTTTTAATCAAGGCATTTTCACCCAGTACATAACTCCCTCAGTGGCAGTTCCAGTTCAAAAGAGAGGAGGTGAGTGGTCCCTTCATAACAGTCCGTAAAGGTGCCACTTTTTATCTACTACCCTTTGATAAGAAAGTCCAGATTTCCCACTCAGCTGATTAAAACTGAGCAACTGCATAAGATTATTATCATCTCATCTATTACTCAAACAAAATGGTTACCTACTGCATCATAGTGGCTAACAAAAAAAAAAAAAGGCTCCTTTCTGACTCGAGACTTGGTAAATTGTCAGCTTTCCCATATTTAGTTCATCATTAAGTCACACAAGGATGTGTCTCTGCTGTCATGTGTTTCCACCACCAAGTGGAAACATTTTATGCTGTCTACAGTTGGTGCTACAATTTGGTAAAAATAAAAAATGAATTAAGATCAGTTCAGTACTGCAAGAGCTGTGGGCAGCCTGTCCTATACTGCATTGCTTTCAGAAGCCCAGAAAAATTTAGAAACAATAAAAAGAACCACCAGCATTTTCTAAAGACACCATATTATAATTTTCTCCTGACCAAGTTCTCCCAGAGAAGTCACTGGAAAGTTGCAGAGTGCACAATACAAGACAAAAATAGTAAAGCCACGGGGCTTCAGCCACTGCATAGCAATGAGACCCAACACTGTCCTTCCCCATTCCCAGGATGCCACTTGGATCTTCTGGCAGCATCTGGGCCATATTTCTGGCCTGAAAATGAAGACGATTTTTTTTCTGAGAAACTCTTTCCATTTCCAGACTACAAAGACAGAAAGGTACATTTCCTCTCCTTTCTTCTTTCCTCTAGGATGATGAAATGTGCCTTTCAGCTCTCCTCTCCTGTCTCTCACAAGCAGTCCTTGTCTGGTTTTGTACCATGTGGTACCCCAGTGCAGTAGCCAAGGGAGGCGCTCCCAGGATCACACACAGAGTGTGAGATCACCCTCACAGCTGCTCATCTGCAGCCTGCTACAAAGGTCATGCTGGGACGTGGTCCATTTCCCTCAAATTTAGCTCTGCCTCACACCTGAAGCAAAGATACACTCTTGGCATTCATGGATGGCCACACAAAAGTAAGTCATGGGCATCAGGTTCTCTGGGGTTCTGTGACGCTGTTGGGGGCTGCCCAGGGCCACACAGCATCCAGCTGCAGATGTCCTTGGTGTCAGCTGCAGCCAGCAGACAGAATGCTGGCTACTTCCCGAGAAGCAAGCCCCAAACAAAGAGGTGGAAAAGCGTCGACGGAGGCAAAGGATGAGAGAGGGACCGCTGTATAGGTTCCAGCTGGTTTATTGCAGGTAGAGGGTCTAGAGATAAGACCAGGGTGAAGGACCCAGGGACAAAGGCGAGGGATCAGGGAATACATAGGATTTTATACAGGGGTGGAACAAAGGGAAGTAACCAATGGGGCTTGACTGAGGAGGAGGAGACAACAGAGGAATAACCAATGGGGATAACTTAGGGGAGGGAATTACATGAACCAACCAATGGGGCATCGAAGTAAAAGAACCTTCTAGAACCAATGTAAGCAATTAGGGGAAATGCATAAACATGAACTTATACATAAAACTGGATGAAGAATTCCTAAGCCAAGAACTTTAAACCTACAAATTAAAAACCACTGAAAACATATGAACCTGCCGTAACTGAGGGGTGAGAATTAAACCTCTGTGTTCTGGAGGCCTGTCCACCAGTCCTCTGCTTCTTTTGTTGCAGTGGCCACTACCACATGCACTGCAACAGTTCTCTATTTCCTAAAAGTGCCCAAGATTCCCCATCTTTAACATGCTGATAACTTTCACAAGGTTTGGAAAGTGAAAATTGATGGTGTGATAGCATTGTTGTTCATGCTGCATGCTGTTTCTAGCATTTTGAATACTGTAGTCTTGAACCACAGTTTCTGTAAGACTCAGAAATCAGGAGAACAATTGGTTTCCATTTTCTGTCACATTAAAATATCAGAATAGCTGGAGAGAAAGAAGGAGTGGCTTTATCCCATCCAGCTTGAGTTCTGCCCTTAAGTTCCACAGGCAGAGAGATAGGACTTCAGTGAGAACAAATGTTCTGTAGTCACATCAAATGTAAAAATATCCTAGCTCTCTGTACAGAGCCTGAAATATTTCTATAGTGCTCTTTATATATTAGTGGAGATGCTTGTATAACAAAAATATCTCTTTCAATTCCAAAGTCAAAAACTGATGCTCTTCAAGAGAACATGACCTCACTTCAACCTGGACATTACACTGCAACCCAGACATTTAAATTCACGATTGTTACTACAGAATCATCTAGCACTA
The DNA here is from genome assembly GCA_013397725.1 of Rhagologus leucostigma. Taxonomy (NCBI): domain Eukaryota; kingdom Metazoa; phylum Chordata; class Aves; order Passeriformes; genus Rhagologus; species Rhagologus leucostigma. Next base: position 1,790,857 of record VZTD01001480.1, on the reverse strand, counting down.
GTGCTGAGATGGCAGCTTGACTTTCTGTTAGACTGTAGCCCACCTCAGAGGAGAGAGAAAATATGTAATTCCTGATTCAGTTGAAGATGCTAAACAATTTTTAACTGTCTGGCTGAAGCAGAAGTGGAATCTGTAAAGGTAGAGCTATAAAACTTCAGTGTGTATCTAGCAGGAGATAACTTCCACGCCCTGATCTAAGGTCTCCCTGCAGTGCCCAAGGCATCTTTCCAAGGGGTAGAAGAATGATATTCCAAAACAAAGGGTTGTGATTTCTCTTTTTCTTATAAAAGTTAATGTTTGTTACTAGGCTTTTGCTGACAGAATGCTCTTTCTTTAGCTGTCTTCTTGCTTAAAAATAAAATAACAATAGGTTGATATCTTGAGGCGATATAAATAAATCCATTCATTATCTAGTACCAATTTCCAAAACTTCAACTGGCTCACAGCAAGAATGCTGGGATGCACCTGGAAAGGCTCAATCTAGGGCAGGTGTGACTGCAGGACCACTGAGATCTCCAGACTGCAGAGGTTCTTTACAATGTGGGCAGCTATGCATCCTTTATAGAAGCACTTACAAGCACAGCCTGAACTGTCCTCAAGACATCTCAAAAAATGACAGAAAAACATGGGGTTTTCTTTCACTCCCATGTCTGAAGCTTCTTCTGTAGATAAGAAATGGGGACTATTTCCTTTCCATATTTTCCAGAGTAGTTTAAAAACCTGGGATTTTTTTATTCTTTATATTTTAAATGTCAAATTATAAGTCAAAAATATTTTTTAGTGCCTCCTGTTACAGCCTGAGATGTGTTCTTCTAGTACACTTTTTTTTCTGGCTGCTGTATTGACAGCTATGCAAATAGTGCCAAAACTTCTCAAGTTTCAAAGTTATGGTTTTGTAATCCATACAAAAGTGTAAAAGTTGTCCCGAAGTAACATTTAAATGCTGAGGCTACAAAACTATTTTTTGTACATAGATTTAAAGAAGGATCCTTTTGCTCTGTAGAGTGCTGAACCACTCTGAGTTGCAATGAACCTTTAACTGCTCTTGTGTTGCAAAGAGCCATCCAAGTGTAACATCACTCCATTTCCATGGAAGTGATCCCAAACTTCAAACTCTTGTCTTGTCATCTGCTTCATTAAACTGACACTGAGAGGAACTGTTTACAGTTTTAAAACACTTCACAAGTAAAAGCTGGTAAACAAACCATCCTTTTCTACTGTGTAAGTGAAATGATCTCTTTTTAAAAAGAGCAAAGTTCTGAAGAATTAGGTAAATTATTTAATCTCATATAGTTACTGACATTGCCCTTTACTAAAATGAATCATTAAGCCTTGAGCAATGCTAATATTGGGGAACTATCATTAACTAAAGAAAAATTGCACTCAGTATCTGTGCTCCAACTCTACTGGTAAGAGGAAGAAGAAAGCATTCAGGCATTGCAATAGAAGAAGAGAATGCTTTAAAATCTGTTGTTGGTACTGTGCGGGCTGTGCTGTGTCCCCTTCTGCTGCCATTCCCCAGGCAGCAGGAGCAGCTCAGGTCTGAAGCTCTGCTATCAAATGGGCAGCACTGCCACATCTGGGCTTCTACCACCCCAAACCCCAGCCCTGTGCTTTCAGACAAGGAGTTCACCTGAAGTTCCAGGTTTACAAGTGGGAGGAAACCACACTGCACTGTATTTATCTTGCACAGTATTTTGGCTTTATTTTACTTCATCTCTTTAATTTCCATCTGAATAATAGTTTTGCAACTCAATCACAACCCAGATTAATTTAATTAAAAAGTGAAAGTATCACGCTGTGTATCAAAAGCACGTAGCCACCAAGATGCTTATCTTGCAAGCCAACTATTTAAAGCAAAATCTATCACCCCTGCAAACTAAAATATAAAGTAAAAAAAAAAAAAAATCACTTAGCTTCGTTTGCTCAGATACCACATGAACAAATGATGCAACACACTGATCTCTTACTTTCTCAGCCAAAATACCAGAGGTCTTTTTAACGCCTGCTTGGTAAAACTACAAGAACATCATTGATAGAAAAGAAACTCAAGAGAAACCTGTTCAACTTATGTCTCAGAGTTAATTTCTGTTTTCTTATGCACCTTTTGGCAGAAGAGAGTCAGCAGGGAACACACATCACCTTAATTATGTCTGTTCCTAAATCTACAAAGGCGACTGGCATGTTTTTCAAAAGCAGCAGCTTTAAATACATAATGTAGTATATAGCTGGAAAAAAAAACCCCAACCCCGTGAGGAATTTTGACAGATGTACCTATCTCTCAAATAATTATGGAGACTTTAAATGATGGTTTGAACTAGAGTTCACTCAAACCATTACCTGGCCTACACACAGAAATGTTTGACCATGTAACTGATCAGAGAACTGAGTGCAGAACGAGGTCATGGTATTTATTCTGACTTGCACAGGGGAATTTTCATTATGATTTTACGACTTCATTGACAGGTCTGTAATTACCTTCCAAAAGATGTCATGAAAGTAATGAATCAAAGGGAAGAAACATTGTTGAAAGCACCTTAGAAAAAAAACATCTGAGACTCAGGTAACTAGGTCAGGCAAGATATGTGGGTGGTGCTCTCCAGAGTCTTAAACACTTCAGGACAAGTACTGCCGAAATTTAGCTGATGAGCATTTCTTCCTAAGCTGATGAAGGACCAGACTTCATTATTAGGGGAAAACAGATCTCTTTTTAGCGCTAAAGACAAATGCCTTTACCTAACTTAGTGGTAGCAATTAGAAGTCATTCCTTTGTGAAGTGTCAGGTATTATTCTCTTATGTAAACATCTCTCCAAATTAGAAAATAAAGGAGTTATATCCCTTTGCCTCAATATCAGCCTCTTTCTTCCTATAGGAGACACGATGTCCTTTGAGCTCCAGAAAAATCTTCCGACTTAGAATAGAGGTGCTGCAGCACAGTGCTCTATTTCCCCTGCCCTTTGCCCCAAATCCCAGTAGAGCAATTCAAATTAAAAAGCTCTCAGTCTTTGATAAAGCATGTTGGGCACAGGTAGCAATGGAAAACAAACACCACTGCACTTAACTAAAATGAAAATGCTTTGTTTGCAGTGTTACTAGACAATCGTTACATTAAAAGCATTAAATTTGAAGCTTTTGTTATAAACAGCTCTGTGTTCACAATGAAAAATTTAAAAAATAAAAAAGGCATTGCTCTTTTTTTGGTGCAGAACAAACAAAAATGGCTTTCTGTGTGAACTGGTGAAAGTTCTGTTATTTTTCAACACCCCTTTTTTGCTGAAAATTTCACTCCATTCCTTCTCTCAAAGAGGGTTCTTACTAAGAGGTCCACTGCCATTCAATCTGCATGAAACTGTAAATGCATTACTAATTGAGACAAACTTTCAAGTGATGGATTACAAATTAATTTGCACTTTTCTATGATAATTTTATATTAATTAAATGCATCATATTAATTAAGTCAAAATTAAATTAGCTCTTAGAAGGAAAAGTTAAAATTAATTACTTTGTGGCATGTTTCATAAAATACATCAAGGAACTCTGAACTGAACTTCATCCATATTGCATCATATTATACTGTTAATAAAGATAAAGAAATATCTAGTAAGTAGAAGGTTTTAATCACAGAAGGCATGGTAAAGTTCATATGACAGAGAGAGTTACAGCTTAATTCCTAGTTGATGCAAACATGGTTATTTCCTCAATGAAATAGCAGTAAGAAACTTAGTAGATTAGGTAGGCTTAGATAAAGGGTCAACGAGATTAAATCCAAAGCCTCACTGCTTTCTTACAAGTCAGCTCACCTACTAAATCTAGCTGTTTTCTGCTTGTTAGTACAAAACACAGAAAACTCCTCCAGTATTTGCATTCCCACAAAACTAAGAAATACCCATTGTGGATAGTTCCATGGAAGAAAATGCTGTAAGAGGAAGAAAAGTAATCGGGAAGAGAAAAAACCTCGACAATATCTGATATATCATATCAAGGGAACAGAGAAAAAATGAGTGATACTAACCATTTGAAAGGCAACTCCAACCCACAGAGCTTGGAGATTGCTGTTCAATGCAGGACTGCATTTTATCAACACTTTTTTCTGATCCAGCACTGAACAGGGAGCTCTACTGGCAGCTACCATAACATTCACCCTGCACTTTCAGTGTTAATTTTCCAGCACCTACTGCCTTTAGTAATTGCTACCTCTTGTCTGGTGTTGTTTTCACTACACTTTCAGCTCATTTAAACTGAATTAATTCTGTTCTCCCCAAAACGTCACAAAGCAATAATCTTGTTTCAAGTGTGATTCTTTAATTCAAAAGTTTGAGAATTCTTGGTCCTCAAAATTTCTAAATGTCATGTAGGTTTGAGTCTCAAATGTCAAGTTTTTCATTGGAGTCAATATCATGACATTCTCAGTGGATAACTAAATTTCTTTCAAAGACCAGAAACATACTCAGAGATCCACTTCCCTCTTTACAGTGGAGTATATCAGAAGAAAATCTGCTGAAGTGAATGGAGTTGCAGTGGTGAACTTCGAAGAGAAATCAGGGAGAATGGCAGACAGGATTTTAAGTGACTTCACCTTCAGAACAAACAACAAGATCTAGCCTGAATCAAGAGCATTTTCCAATGTAAGATTCATAAAGTTTAGGACATAAACATTTTGGACAGTAGTCAGTGTACTTATACAGCCTCATTTATTGCCTAATTTTTCATTACTCGAGTTCTACAGTTCATTATTAAAAGGAAAAAAAAAAACCTCAAAATACAATGACTCACACAGAACTGAAAAGCCCATCGGATTTCAAAAAGAGCTGAAATATGTCAGAACTTGCCAAAAATTGCAATGAATTTTGTGATAGAAAAGGACAGGGCACAGGACCCGTGGAGCATCTTACTCGCTTTTCATCTCTACCTTCCTACACCAGTGATGAAAAAACAGCGTCACCTTTGTGTCTTGACAGCAGTTACCAAACTAAATTAATTAAATGCTAAATCCTGGATTCTCTTTGGCCAATGGCACAGAAAAACTGCTGACCCTCCTGGCACAGAGCACTTGGGGGCCAGGAATGAATACAGGAATTATTCATAGCCAGTGCTTCAGAGGAGGAAAAGGCAAAGCAGGCCCCAGCTCCCTGTCACAGCTCAGCCCCTGCCTGGTCCTGCTGGCTGGCTGGGCAGTTTGTTTAAATGTAGATTAGTTATATTACAATTTCTATTCCTTTTCTAGCAAATGCATATGCGTTTGCCCTGTGTGACCAGAGGAAGATGAGACCATCCTATTGCAAACTAATCTGGTGCTGCATACACACTTCTGCAGAGGAAAATAAATCACTGAAGTGTGACTTCTGTGTAATATAGATGTGTTGTTCCCCTTAAAGAACAGAAGTACAAACACTTCACTTTCTGGGTGATCGAATTATACCCTTGAAAAAGAAAACTGCAGCAGAGGATATCCAAGAGAACTAAGCATGCTGAATGTTAAGTGCTGTTCCATCTAAATACAGGTAAATGAACAGTTGCTTGGCAGCAAAAAAAATTCATTTTAAAAAGGAAACTGAGATATCTTCCACAATTTTTAACAATGTATTTTCTCACTTATGACAAAGGATTATTCAGAAGCTCAGACATCCATTTTTCTGATGTGTTTCCTGTCCATCACAGATACCTTTTCTATTCTGACAGTGTAAAACTGATTATAAATGATGGACCTCTGATATATCTGTTATGAAGCAAAACAGGCAACCTCTCATATGGGCATTGCAAATATTGTTATTCCTTACACATTAATACAGGCAGGGATACATGTGAAGTTAACAATAAAAAAATATATAATCCCTATGAGTACAGTGAGCATTGCTGACAAATCACATGTTGCTCCAAGAATATCAAAAGGCTTCAAATCAATGTTCATAAAAATGTCTCCTTTACCTCTTTAAAATACACCTTTAAATAATCCAGACACAGAGCCTCTAAATAAATTCAATCTTCTTGTGGCCAGACAAATGGCAAACTTGAATTACTTTGTTCTTCATCTTCCCATCCATCTACTTAGTTTTGGGATTTTTTTGTATCTTATGAAAACTTAACCTATTTCTACTGAGCTTTCATCCAAACTGAAGATAAGCAGTTTTTTGGGCTGACTCTTTGCTTAAGCTGATGATAAGTTGAAAAGTGCAATTAGAATGCAATCAGGTCTGGAAACAATATATGGTGATCAGAGGATTAAAAAACTAAACTCTGCCAGTTTATCCAGAAGACAGCTAAGGGTTGGGCTGATCACCTTTGCAGTTTTCTGTGGAAGATATTTATATTAGCAGCTCTCACTGTGGCACAGAGGGGCACAATTTTTGTATTTCCTGAATCCTGCAAGGTGTGTAGCTTTTAAAATACACTCATTGTCTAAAAGGCTGGGGTGCCTAAAATTAGCTGTGAGCATAGGAAGAAGCAACTTTGAAATCGTCAGCTGGAGGTCAAAGCAGTTTGATTAAGGAGTGTAATTATTATTTCCTCTTATCCTGCAAACAACAGAATTTACCAGAGCACTTTGTCATCAACACATGTACTACAAACAATAGGAAATGAATCTATCTATCCATCACTGATAAACAGATGTAGTGTAGATATATTTTGTCTTGCTCGTAATTACAATGCTCAGAACATCCTCCCCTTTTACACATGCCATTATTCCATTTGCCTCACTGAATTCTATGCTTTGCTTGGAAATTAAATCAGGTCTTGAATTTGAAACCAAGACAATATTGAATCCCAAATCTATCAAAAAATGCTGTCTCCTTAACTGAGCAAAAATTTCCATTTTCCCCTCAAACTATTAATATTAAGATACAATCACAAGAAAGAAAAAATAAAAGCTGAGCCAAGCTTTAGAATATATCTCTTCGCTGAATAAGTGACAAAAAGTTAAAAGCAGTAATTTAGGAAACTTAAATGTGACAGTGTGTGATAGATGTGAGTTGGCAAGGCAAGAAAATGAGAAACATTAAAATCATATATTAGAATAGATCAAGCTCTACATACCAGTTTATGTCAGCAAATTTCTTTTGATATGTCAAGTTCCTATAGGGCTGGGATTCGAGTATACTTTGAAGATGTATTTTAAAAGGAATATGTTTATGTTTAGAAACTTAATAAGATCACATGTGTATGGAAGCCAAAGAAAAATAAAATTGAATGTAATATTGTTAAGTTCACTGCAAGGTTTCCCACTGTGTGGCATTTCTAATGTTTTTCATGTTCTTCAGAACATTTCAGATTCTTTTATGGATACAGTCTTCTGCTTTCCCAGGTACCAAACAGAATGATGTAAAAGGCCATATGGGATTTTATCCCCAGCCATTGCCTATCAAAAATTATACCCAGTGAATTGCAGCTTGGTCAAAGGACATCAAGCAAATTGAATTCAGGCATGCACCAGCTCCCCCAGGATGCTGTCAAAGGCTTTGTCACTACTAGCAGGGGAACAAAAGCCATGTTCTAGTCAACACTGAGCCAGACATTTGCAGGCGGGCTGAATCCTTCTCCCTAGCTACAATCCATAATATCATTGAACAGAAGGTCAGTCAGTTATAAATAAATAGATTTGTACATTGAATCCTTGCCACCACTCCATTTTAAATACCACAGTGTGGACTAGCAATTAGATGTAATAGCAATGATTCTGCATCTCAGCTGCTCTCATTAAAATCAGAACAAGGACTGTTTGCGTATTTTCACACATCAACATCACTATGGGGGTGCCTTCTTGGCACCAGTCATGCAGACCAAATGAAAGGAGGGATGGATCATGAGCAGAAACGTGGTAGTCCCAAGTCTGAAAAAGCAAAGGAGAGTAAAGTGCTGTCAGTCACGTGCAGCAGAGTTTCTCCAGCAGAGCAGAAATACAATCCTGGTATTCCAACCAGGGAGAGATGCCTCTACCAGTAGAAAGAGGCTCCAGAATTCGTGTCTGCTCTGTACAAACACTATTTACAGCACCAGAGGTGCCTACCAGTGCTACTGTAAAGTGCCTCCAAGACGTGTGATAAGATGCAGACAAAGAGGGAAGCAAAACGCAGTGAATGAGATGATCATTCCCCTAACACGGCACAGGAGGTTGGCAGCTGGAGCCAGAGAACTCATTTTATTGACCACTACTGGGCTGCCTGTGTTTTGGATCATTCTGGATGGTACTTGGCATCCCAGGAAACAGTAAAACACTGGCAAACCCCTCATCCAGCCCTAGCATGGTGCCTCTCAGATCCAAGGGGTGCAGGTGCTCCCAGATGGAGGCTGTGCCTCGATGGCACACAGTAGAACTAGCAGTGTTTTCACACAACACTCCAGCCTTCTCCATCTTTAGCTGTGGAACATAATCAGGTGTGATCACGTTTACATTCACAGAGAGATTATCGGATTCCCTCTTTTCTCTTTCCCTTTAAATGAAGGGCTCAATTCCCCTGCTGGCACTACACAAATAAACCTCCTGCTGGTACACGAGAAGGTTTATCGTTTACATGGGCATGCAGAAAATCAGGGATGGTGTGGAATGGCTTTCTTCCTCCTGACTCTGAATGGATCCACATAAAGCCATTGGAAAGACTGATATTTGATAGCAATAAAGAAAGGCACAAATGCTTAAATGATTCTGAATCAAAGGTGAGCCAAAGGTAAATAGCATCTAGAATGACAGGGTGGACCATATACTCCCTCAGCAGCCACCCAGACTCAGCTGCATCTCCAAAACCATCAACATGAGTGCCTGTGGACTCTGCCAGGAAGCCAGATGCCATTTTCTGGAAAACTGTGTTCTATAGCTTGGCATCTGGTAATTGTGATGTCCAGCCAGAAACTGTGAGGGGAGGAAAATATATTTTCTTCAGTAAACATTACTTCAGTGAACAACAAGCAACTGATCACCCTCACTTAAAAATGTCACTCTAAAGAAAGAAACATAAAAAGGCAGGAGGAAAGAAAAAAAACAAAACACCAACCAACCCACAGAGACTTTATTAACACACACACAACAAGAAACATTTCCTTGCACAAAGAATATGATAAACTCAAGCTTCCATTTATGAGCTCTCATAAATGATACATTTTTAGGAAGGTTTCTCTCAAGCATCTGTAGAATTTGTTCAGTTCTTTGTTTTCATCCAAATAGTCTATTGGCAATAGGGGGAAAGGTTATGAGACCGTTCTGCTTACCACTTTCATGGACCATCACCTCCCCCTGCCAACCCCTACCCAGCTTTGATCTAAAAAAGTTGCAATCAGCAGACCACTAGGAAGCCTTCCAAACTCGACAGTTGGATAACAACCAACTCTCCCTCATCTGCTGCATGTTGAAATTTCACACAATTCAGGAGACCAGGATTTTTCTGTGGTGTGGCTGGAAATCAGACAATTCTATGCAAAAAGCCAAAGGGGGGATTCTCTTCTGCAAGAGTTTCACCAACTGAAAAATTAGCCTGTTTCCAAGTCTGAAAGCAACCCTACAGTTACTGACAATCCTTTACTGCAAATGAAGTGTCCCTCAGTGTATTCCACCATAACAGGCTCACAACAAGCCTTCATCCATCACAGATAAATGATAAAAATTAGATGATCATAAAATTTTTCTACGAACTCCATCAACAGTGAATCTCAGATCTGCTTATAATAACTTGCAACTGCAACCATAACATTCAAACTTAAGTTAAAAAATAGATCTTACTACACTCTCTCTGGGAATGCACTCCCTGCAAAGCAGTCAAAACCTTGAACAACTAACAGGTATTTCCTCATGTTTAATCAATAAGTGTTTCTGGGAATTTTAAGAGCAAAACTGTAGCTCTGGCATCAGCATCGTGCAACATCAAAACCCGCTTGGTCTCAGGAGCAGACTCAACTGGGCTGTGAATCAGTGCCATAATTTTATTTCCAGTGCTGGTCTAGCTAGTAGAAAAGGAACCTAAGCCAGCTCTGCTTCTAGTGCGTGTTGTTCTCAGGTCACCTTGGTTTAATAAAGCATCTGCATGGAAGAGGAGTCCAGGGTCAGGCCTCGCCCATCTCGGAAAAAGGACACTGGTTTCTACTCCCACTTCTAAGCCCTGAAGAGCAAATGGCTGCATTGCCCCTCTTGCCCTCACGCACCACAAGATTTCTCAATATCAGAATGTAAATCATCTTCCATCTTTTCTTTCCGACGTGACATTTTAGATCTTTGTTCAAAGCCTTATAGAAAGTCTTGTTGATCTCTTCAGGCTTTGAATCAAGCAAGGACATTTCTAGTTATAAATATTTCTGTCTAAAATATTTTAAGTAAAAAGCACCAGATCAGTAAGACTACTCCTTCATAAATTTATTAGAGTAGAATATGAACCATGTTCTCCTTAATTTGAAAAAAGCATGAAAATTCTTTTCTGATCTTTCTGCCTTTTCCACATAGTTTGCTGCACTTGCATTCAGAAAGAAATCTGTACATCACCTCTGTAAAACATAAATGATTTAGAAGACAGAGATATCCTTTAAACTGGGTCTGCAGCTCATGTCATTTCTTGTACAGCCAGAGCCAAGCTGCACCCTGGGAAACTTAAAATTATTGAAACTTATGAAAATATATCAGACTGCAAAATAAGTGTATTTCTACATGTAAGGTTTCACAAATTGTTCAGAAACAACAGCTAGCACCACACTAGAGCCTATTACACACATACACAGAGGTTACAGAATAGCAAATGCCACCAAACATTTCTGCCATCAGCAACCAGGTAAGCACAGGTCTTACAGAGTGAAGCCTAACACAGGATACCAAGTTTAACTCAAAGACCTCTTGTTGCTCAGTTATTGAGAAATAAAGTTGAATTTAAGCATTCTTCTCACTCTAAGTGTAAAAGTTCTAGTTCTGTCATTTGTAATGAAGTCGCCTAACAAGGGATAAAAGATTAGTGGCAGGAAAAGACAACTGCAATGCATTAAAAGCAGATTAAGGTTGTAAGAAAAAGCAGTGGCAGGAAGAAAATTCACAGTTAAGGGGAAAAGACTCCATATGTCTTCTAACACCAAGATACAACTGGGGGCATTAAGGAAGCCATTAAGGAGAGACCCCATTGTGTACTGGAATTACGAGACATATGGCATTTTTTCCCTAAACTGTGGATTTTCTTGATTATCTGCCATCAGCACACAATTCTAATGTTTTTCAAAAACCAGTTTTTAAGGAGCGAAAACAATAACCTACAGCTACACTAGAAGTAGTTTGCTTGTGCAAGGAGCATTGTATTGTCTGCCTGCATCCCTGAGACAAACCAAGCATGGGAAGATTTGATAATATCCATGGAACACGTGGTAGCAGAGTTCAAGCCAGGAAATGAAAGAGCAGTAACAAATTTTGCTCTCTTCCATGTTTCCCATCTAATTTAGGGACAACTTCCAAGTTTTAAGGAAGGCTGTGGAGGTAAAAATCCCTGATGGTGAAACTACCATCACCCGTCTGGTAGTGGCTGGTGACACACCCTAACTTGAAAGGGAACCAAAGCTTACAGTAACATTTGAATTGGCCACCTAAACCCCCGATAACTCTCTAGAAAGTACTGGACACATCCACTGCCCTCAAATCCCTCAAATGCTGACATAATCATTTAAAAAAAATTAAAATTCCGTGCCCTGGAGAGGCACATTTATTAAATAACCATCTAGTCTTTCAGACTGTTGGATCTCCCAACTCAAGCCATGCCAGCTTATCCAAGGAGCTTAATTTTTGCACTACAGCACCAAATATGTGAGGGGATCTCTCTCACAGAGCAAATGTGCTGTGGTAAAACAGGTGCTCAGCCACCACTCAGGGACTCCTCTGGATTCAGTGTTTCACATGGTGATTGTGTCCCATAGCCCAGAAAGATCACATGGCAAGGACACCCGGGATGGGGATGGCCCACCCGTGGCAAATGACCTGGTTAGCAACACCCAATAAAATCAGAATTTATAGCTGAATTAATGAATGTATCCAAAACAACTGTCCATGAATACAATATACTTCATATTATCATATCTTTTTTTCTGTGAATCCATTTTGCAGCATTTATTATTTTCTACTCATTTTGGCAAAATCTCTTTTCATATATTCCACTAATACTGCATTAATAATCTTTTAGCACCATTTTAATTTTTAGGCAAATTAACATAATGAACTACACTTGAAAACTATTCACAATTTCATTAAGATATTTATTTCAATTTGGTAATTGAATTAATAATAAGTCTACAAAAAATCTATTAAAAAAACTGTTGTATTTCCGGGCATGTCTTCCTTAGTGCAAATAATGTTACTGAAGTCAAAGGTTCACCCTACGAAGGACTGTAAGTCGCTGTAAGGATCTGACCTGAAGATGAAAAACAGTATTTCAGACTGTAAACCAGTCATAATCTGTGGCACAGGAGCCTTCAAATATTGGTGAGGCCTCCCACATGGCATGTCAGACCTCCCTAAGGCAATCACACCACCAGAATAACTTCCAGGCCCTCAACATAGAGTCTGAAATGCTGATTTAACTTTTTTTTGCTGTATGACTAATGCCAAGTTGGCTCCTAGAGAGGCACTGCTGATCCAAGCAGAATTATCATGTTTTAACTGAATTTGAGCTAAAGTTCTCCTATGCCTTTGAAAAGCTGTCTCTGTGTGAGAGCTTCTCTTCTTTCAGGTGTGTGTGAAGCTGGGGCATGGTCTGAGTCCAGCACTCCCTGACCAGGTTCTTTGAAGCTGTTCCACACATGGAAGGTGTAATGTTCAATATCAATTGTACTCACTTGATGTTACACAGGACTTGGGTTGAAGCCAGTTCAAAACCCTCCAAGATCCTTGTTGAATGCTGAGATTTTATACTCTTTGTTGGCCTGAACTATTTATTCACTCTCCCCACGCCGGTCTGGCCAACTCAGGGAGGAACAGTTACACCTCCTGCTCCCACCCAGCTGTGCAGAGCTAAGAGAAAAACCACGTTTTGGCAGCTCCTGTGTGACAGCTGTGGTCAGTCACACCCTGCTTTGTTCTCCAAGCTCCATGGGCACCTAAACCCAGCACATCTCCCCACTCTGAGCCTCCTTCCCTGGTACTTTTTATTCAGTGAGTCACAGTCACCCCCGAAGGGTTTAGTCAGTCAGAAGCACTAAACAAATGTTACTTTTAATGTCTTATTCAAATTTACCCGATGTTAATTTAAGGTGACATGAGAAGTTGATAGAAAATTTTGGTCACCATTTCTTTGGGAGGTCAAAAGTGGCCTGAAAACCTTTTCATAAAAAACCTTTCTTTTCGTGTAATCATCTATGCATACCTTAATTTAGAAATGTTACGTGCATTATGCTTTTTTTCATGGTTTTGCTGAGGACACCTTGGAGAACTTAAATCCGGGAGACGAAAATTTTCTTATCTTTCCCAGGTTTTAAAACAGCATAAAATAGCCTGCAAAGTGACTCTATACCATCTCATTTTAAAAAGCTTATTGGGAAAAAAAAAAATAAAACCACAGGTTCTGATGTTTTAATCTTACTGAAAAAATCTGCCTCTCAAATGGAATCACAAGATTCAGTTTTTAGTTACTGATATCTCGTAGTCCTACCTGTTCTTTAAATGTAACTATTTTCAAGGATAAATACAATGAAACACAATACTTTATAAACAAAACAGAATAAAAACTTTGCAAGTACATCTTGGATCTTCAATATTATGAGGGAATAAAAGAAATCAACACCTCCCCTTCTCTCTCCTTGGGAACACACAACTCTGTTCCTGAGATAAGCCTGAATAAGAATTACTGTTCTGAAACCCCTGTAACTTTGTGGCAGTTTTGACTTGGATTCACACATTTGTGAAGTCATCAGACTCCTGCAAATGCTGCATGTAATTAGCTGGATTTAAAGCATTTTAAACTCCACGCCTACAGAATCCTTCTGAATCTTCACATGTATAGAATGATACAGGTACCAAATCACATCACAGATCCTCTGGCGGTGGCTGTATTACATCACAAAAGAAAATCTTATGGGAAAGTAAGACTAAGAGAAAGATTTTGTTTGTTTGTCCCACAAAACATTATGAAAAGATAAAATTAACTTTTTAAGTCAGGACAAGATTGTTGATAATTGCCCAGAAGAAGGTATCTGGAAACACTGACCAAGAGGGCAAATTAAGAAAATCACAAGCCTATATGTATGGTAATTTCTTCTCTAAATGTAATGTCCTAATGAAGCATTAATTTGTCATAAAAATGACATTCTCATGACAATCTTTCACTGGGAACTTGAACTCTAACCAAAATGTGTGGTCACTTTTTATTGTTTCTTTCTCTATCTTATTTGAAGGCTCACTTTCTCTACCCTAGCAATAAGACTCCCAAGGGCTTGTTCTCCCTCTGTTAGCTTCAACAATGCTGGTATAAAAAAAAAATTTTAATTTCTTAATAAATCTTGAAGCCTGTATCTTAGGTAATACAATGATGACAATTGACGACAACATAGTCAAAGTAATATCATAATATTAAAAGCCAATTTCCATAAACTACCATTTTCTCAGTTTCTTTAAGTACCCGATAATATAGAAAGTTGGGGGTTTGTTTAGTGGCTTTTCAAATACGAAGAGCATTGATGTGTTCAAAAATTTGTGGAACAGAGTGAAATAATTTGATATTCATCTCGCTGCTTTCAGTACCTGTCTCACAAGATCCTCATATAAACCAGCAACTCCAAGCCAATAAGATACAGATATTTGTCTCCTGAGCCAAATCAAGGATCTGAAAAGCAACTTCAAAGATATTATTGAGCTGAAGACCCTTACTTACTTTATTAAAAGAAAGAGAAAAAAAATTCCAAATTTTTCACTTTGAATGGTAATAGGGAAAAAAAAGGCAGAGGTTAAACGAAATAGTGCAATACTCTATTTCTATGACAAGTTTAAGTCCAGTCATCACAGTTTGAACCACAAAAAAAACCCCAAAAAAATCTTTTAACTGTTTGTAAGTCACTAATTAACAACTGATTGAACTTGTAAAGGTATTTCTGGTGAAACAAAACACTGTTAAAAAACCTAGTACTGTTTGAGTAACAACAACAGGTGAAAAGAGATATAATAATGTTTTGTCTCGCAATGACACAAATAGCCTTAGATATCTGTTTTTTTCCCCCTTCTCTAAGCACCAAAAGAAGAACAGTGAAACTGCTGAATGACACGTCTCAAGACACAGATCTACAGAATGTGCAAGTTCAACTCAATGATAACAGCTGTTTTCAAGGTGAAGTTGCTGAAAGATAACAAACTTTAAAAATAGGTTAGAAACTGCAGGTAGAGCTGCCACAAAATTTACTGTAAGGTTTCTCTCTAATGCAGTATCTATTAATTGTAGTTTTCTTTATATATTTATTTAAGGACACTGTACCAGAGAAATAAAGCAACAACTCTACCCTTGAAAAAAGCCAAAAAAACTTACCAGTTTACTTTTAGGTCATGAAATGTCTGGACTGGAGGAGGGGAGGCCAGCTATTTACACTTCCATTAAACTGAATAAATCAGAAGAGGAGATCTTGCCTGCTATTGAATTTCCCCAAGTCTTCAGTGCTCTTTCTCCTGACCTCTACTTAAGCTCACCCTGACTTCCTAAACCTTGTGCTGAAATTAATATCTAGGAACAAATCTCTGAAAAATTGTAAAAAGGTAAAAGCAGCCATTTCTCTGAAAAGCTGGGGCAAGAGTTCGTAGGGAGCAGGAGACAAATAAGCTCCTGCTCAGACAAGGTGCTCTTGATGATCATCGGACAATGGCAGCAGCCTCTTCTGATAAGCCACACCTGAATGCAGGCTTATCTGTTTGCAAGTATAATCTCTTCCAAAACCTTTTTACCACAGACAGAAAACTGGCAATGTGTCTCTCGCTGGATATCAGGAGAAACAGATGCCCACACACACAGAGATCCACAAGTTAAACTTAAATTTTGATACTTGGGTGTCTTTTCCATTAGGGCTTTCCCAAAGAACAACAAAATCACAACATTTTGCTCTTGAATGAGTTAAGGCAGGACAGAATTAGAGTGGTAAACTAAGAGAAAAAGGGACAAAGGGAGAACTGGGCTAGTCAAAATGATGCAAACATTTCATGTCTTGAATAAACACATTACACTCATTGTTTGATGTTATCTCGGTCTTGGAAAGAAAATTTTCAAAATTTTTTAATCACTAATATTTTATGGAGAGGAGTATCCATTTCCATGATCACATCCCATGACTTCATCCAGCAATAAAACAGTCCTCTGTTTCCGTCTGAAAATCTGAATTAAATTTCTCTCATTGAAAACTGCAAACCCACCTTTTTACCCGATATTCGATAACTATAGGCAATCTGATCTCAGAATGCCATGCTCCCTGGGACTAAACATCTGATAACTGAATTGAAAGGACATTTCAATATTCAAGAAGAGTTTGCTCACTCAGAATCCTAGAATTAGAACAATTAATGTTTTCTCTTGCCCAATTACATTATTCGAAAAATATTAAAAATTCATCTGGAATTTTGAAACTTCTTGTGCCTTCATTCCTCATTTCCTCCCCTGGTCTCCTGCCTTTCTCTGACAGATGTTGCCATTTCTGAGGAGATGGGAGTCTGCAGTGCTCATAAACCAGCTCCATGACTTCTGTCTGGGGTAGCAAAGATGAACTAAATCTGTGACAGACAAGGTGAGAGCAGTAACCATTTCACACACCCATTTTTCTTTCTGCTGCCAAGCATCTGGCAGAGCCCAAAGGCTCTAAGACACCAGGAGTATTTCTTAGCAAAAGCATCTGTCTCAGCTAAGACACCTTTTTAGAAGCATGACAAAATAGGCTTTGGCATTTATAAACCAAACACATGTATTAATGCCTAAAGTTTGAGAGGAAAAAGCCACCAAGCTGGGCTGGCCACACTGGGGACTCAACATACAGGAGCACTTTTTCTAACAGGGAAAAAAAAGCATATCACGAGTAGCCTCTGTGTGTGGCTATTGACTAGTTGACAAAACAGGCTAAAAATCAATAGCGTTTTCTATGGGAAGTTAGATAACTTCCCAATAGCATAAAACAAGGGTCTGCTGAGGAATAGATGTCATCTCTGTTGATGGCTTAACTGCAAATTTTTCATTTATTTCTGCTTCTTGAAGAGCTCACTAAGTTCAGTCCTGGTACCAGCACTCCAGGGAATAAAAGGAAAGAGTATTCCCGTATAAAAAGGAAAGGGAAGCTTCAAGCTATAAGTAATGCTGAACATGCAGCACATGCAGCACTTCACTTGATGCAAATACCAGAAAAATTACCCAAAACCTTTGAGAAACGTTTACTGGTTCAAAATTGGTCTGATGACATAAAGGGAACGGGCTCCCAGAGTGAAATCTTAGCACATCCTATTTCCCATAGGATTGAAATCCTGTTATGCTTCTCCTCTTGTTATGGGCAAAATGGAAAACACCTTATAAGCTACTAACAAAATAGCAGTTGTCATCCAATTTCTGTACACAGTCTGCTCATGACAATGACAAATTTCAACAGATAGCTAAGAAGGGGAAAAAAGCCAAACCTAGTTTAGCCAGTGAGATTTAAAATGTTTAAACCAAGATTTAGAAAAGGTAGGTACAGTCTGGAAAAAACCTCTGCTGTAAAGGAGGGTTGGGGGGGTCTTTCTGCTGCAAATAGACCACAAATATTAGTCAGGTGCTTTTTTACTTTCCAAACAGCCAACTGGAAAATTGCCCTGTGCATTCATATACTCACATGCAGGTCATATTATTAAAAATAGATTACAGATTTTTTTTCCAGCATGAAATGGGCATTTGGAGGAGAGGGTTAATTTAAAAGTTATAATAAACATGCAGCATCTTTTTGTCAATACCCGTTTATCCTACTTTTGCTATCTAACAAATAATTAGTTATAATCATTTTTGAGAGAAAAGTGGATCATTCTCCTTTCTTATTAGCACATGCTTTACCCTTCAGCATGGTTTAATTTGAATACAACTGCAAATTTAAAAGTATTTTATTTTTATTGTAGCAAAAGTAACTAAATCAGTGTTGTATTTGTGGAGCTGCTTTAAAGTATTAAAGTAACTTGATCCCAAATGAACTTAAAATTTTAATTCATTTTACCTTATGCTGGCTGTGGAAGAAGTCAAATTTTTAAATGCAATATGACATATGGCTGTTCATTATTTATACGTTCTGTAGCAGACTATAAATTTTACTTTGGACATGTATCGAAGCACTGAAACCATTTCAGTTGCAAACACATAAATCATAGTTACAGTTATTAGTCTAAATGTAATGCCACCCAGGTTCTAGATCAAAACCTTTAAAATCCATTATAATTGATGTCTGCTGCATAACTTATGTCTGATTTTATTAAAGGAGCTCATTATTATTTATATCTGTGAAACATTATATTCATAGCTGTGTAACCAGTTAAATGTGAAAGATTTGAGGAAAGGAGGGAAAAAGAAAGGAGTAATAGTCTATAAAACAGAAAGAATAAAGCTATAACAGAGGACAAAATGTGCTGAAATGGAACTACCTAATCCAAGGTACGGATTAGCCAGCCTGCATTAACAACATTTGGGACAAATTAAGTGGGAATTCTGTTTTGGTCAACTCACACCTCAGTGAGAAGGCTGCAAACCAAACTGCATCCCCCCTGCTACACATTGCTTTATGAGGGGGAGGGGGAAAGGCTTCAGACAGTTCCTATAGCTTGAAAAATCACTGAAACAAAACAGAAAGGTCTGTGAGGCCCTTATAGATTTATTAGGAGGCTTTTTGCTGATGAGCTGTTTCCTTTGTGCAGTCAGGATGAGAAGGGCACTCTGACATGTACATCCTGTAAACATGGGCAAGTCCTTGGCTTTTATTCCTTTCCCAGAGTGGCTGAGCCTCAAAGCCAGGAGCCTGTCTCTCCTGGACCATGGAGGCTTTTATCATTCTCTTCCTCTTTTTTCCTTTTGTGTTCAAGATTGGCTTTTACTTGGCTCTAAAACATAGCCAGAAGAAATAAATGCCAGAGCAGCTATGTGTCTTGGTTTGAAAGACAGGTGTCTTCTAAGGAAGGCAGGAGCCTCCCTTGGAATGGAAAATGCAACACCCTTGCCTCCGAATTATTATAAATTTGAAATTGAGGGGCTTTCAGGCAAAGATATGAGGAATAGGAATAACAGTTCTTTTACTAATATATATTTTTATATATATATATATATA